>PVJL010004097.1:0-96818 GCA_004026885.1 Lyroderma lyra
CAGACATATGAAAAAATGCTCATCCTCATTAGCTATCAGGGAAATGCAAATCAAAACCACAATGAGATACCACCTCACACCTGTGAGAATGGCTATTATCAACAAGACAAGGAATAACAAGTGCTGGAGAGGATGTGGAGAAAAAAAAAGGAACTCTACTGTGTATTTTTGTTTTGCAGTTACCATGAGGTTTACATAGAATCTTATCTAGATATAGCATTGTATTTTATGCTGACAACAATTTAACTTTGGTCACATACAAAAACTCTACTCTTTCATTCTTGCCTTTTAAGTTTTTAATGTCACCATTTGCATATTTTTATATTGTGTATCCACTAACAAATTATTACAACTATAGTTCTTATTAATTATTTTGTCTTTTAACTTTTATACTAGAGTTAAATAGTCCACACCTTAATATATTACAATATTAGGGTGTTCTGAATTGCACTATGTTTAACTTAAGCAGTCTGTTGTATATTTTGATATGTTTATATGTTACTGATTAGTGTCCTTCCATTTCAGCTTGAATAACTTCTTTCAGCACTTCTTACAAAGCAGGATTCAGTGGTAATAAAATCTCCCAGCTTTCTTTTAATTAGGAAAGTCTTCATCTTCCCTTCATTTTAAAAAATGATTTATCTTTTATCATTACAGTTGTCATTCAATATTATTTTACATTACTTTCAGATGCAGAGCACAGTGGTTAGACATTTATATAATTTAGGCAGTAATTTCCACCACCCCTCCCACTTATTCTAATATACCCCTGACACTATACATAGTGGTTGCAACATTATTGACTATACTCTTTATGCTGTACTTTACATCACTGTGGCCATTTTGTAACTACTAATTTGAATTTATTAATCCCTTCACCATTGTCACCCAGATAGCCAAGCCCCTACTCTTATGGCAACCATCAGTTTGTTCCTTAAATCTATCAGTCTATTTCTATTTTGTTTATGCATTCATTTTGTTCTTTAGATTCCACATATAAGTGAGATCATATGGTATTTGTTTTTCTCTGTCTGTCTTATTTCACTTAGCATAATACCCTCTAGGTCCATCCATGTTGTTACAGATAGTAAGATTTCATTCTTTTATATGGCACAGTAATATCCCATTTGTATATATGTACCACGATTTCTTTATCTATTGACAGGCATTTGGATTGCTTCCATATCTTGACCACTATAAATACTGCTGCAATAAACATATATATTTTTGAATTAGTGTTTTGAATTTGTTTAGATAAATACCCAGAAGTGAAATTGCTGGGTCATAAAGTAGTTCTATTCTTAATTTTTTGAGAACTCTTCAAACCATTTTCCACAGCTGGTTGCACCAATTTGCAATCCCACTAACAGTGTACGAGAGTTCCTCTTTCTCCACATCTTTGCCAACACATGTTATTTGTTGATTTATTTATGATAGCCATTCTAACAAGAGTAAGATGATATCTAATTGTGTTTTTAATTTGCATTTCTCTAATGATTAGTGATGCTGAGCATACTTTCATGTCTATTGGCCATGTGTATGTCCTCTTTGTAGAAATGTCTATTTTGGTCCTCTGATTATTTTCTAATTAAATTTTGTGGGGTTTTTTGTTGGGGTGGTTTTGTTTTCTTTTGTTTTGGTGTTGAGTTGTATGAGTTCTTTATAAATTTTGGATATTAAGTCTTTATCAGATATATCATCGTGAATATCTTTTCCCATTCAGTAAGCTGTCTTTTTGTTTTGTTGATGGTTTCCTTTGATGTGCAAGAGCTTTTTAGTTTAGTGTAGACATTAATTTCTCTTATAGTTGTTGTGTATAATTGTTTTCCTGCATTTCTAGATTCAATTTGCAAATATTTTCTTGGAAATTTCTACATATGTGTTCATGAGAAATACTTGTCTGTAATTTTCCTTTATTATAATGTCTTTGGTTTGGTATGAGGGTAAGTCTGGTCTCATAGAATGATTTAGGAAGTGCATTTTCTGGTTCTTTTATTTGGAAGGTATTGTACAGAATTAGCATCATTTCTTTTTTATCTGGAAATCATGAAACAGAGTTAGCATCATTTCCTGCATGTTTGGTAGTGACACCATCTGAGTGTAGTCCTTTCTCTTTAGATGGTTACTTATTCTTTCTTTAAAATTTTTATTGCATTTTTTGAAGAATTTTATTAAAATATAGCTAACATACAATATCATACTAGGTTCCGGTGCATACCATAGTTATTCAACATTTATATACCTAAAGAATTGATCAACATGATAAGAGCAGCAACCAACCAACCCCTACCATGCCATCACAATAGTACATTACATCCCCATGACTTATATGTTTTATACCTGGAAATTTAAATCTCTAACTGCCCTTCATTTTCACCTTCCTTTTTAATTTTTCAATTACAGTTGACATCCAATATTATTTTACATTAATTTCAGATGTGCAACATAGTGGTTAAACATTTATATAATTTAGGAAAGAATATCCTTGATCAATCTAGTACCCACCTAGCATAATACATAGTTATTACCATATTATTGACTATCTTCCCTATGCTTTACTTTACACCATAGTGTAACCACCAATTTGTACTTTTTAATTTTTTCACCTTTTTCACCCTGCCCCCAAACTCTTTCTATGTGTCACCCTGGTAAATCCAGTACCCATCTGACACCATATTTTTCAATATTATTGACTATGTTCTTTATGTTATACCCGATACTCCCATAAAACTACTGTGTAACAACAAATTTGTACTTCTTAATCCCTTCCACTTTTTCAGTCTAAAGACTCCATCTAAAAACTATTAGAAATAATAAACAAGTACAGCAAAGTTTCAGAATATAAAATCAATGTACAAACATCAATTGAATTTCTATACACCAACAATGACACTTCAGAAAAAGAAATGAGAAAAACAATACTATTTGTGATCACAATAAAAAGAATAAAATACCTAGGAATAAACTTTAAAAAGAATGTGCAGGACTTATATACTGAAAACTATAAGACACTATTAAAAAAAACTGAAGAAGACACAAAGAAATGGAAATATATTCCACATTCATGGATTGGAAGAATCAACATAGTTAAAATCATATTACCCAAAGCAATACACAGATTTAATGCAATTCCTATCAAAATTTCACAGACATTCTTTCAAGAAATAGATAAAAGAATCATCAGATTTGGATGGAACCACAAAAGACCCCAAATCACCAAAGCTATCCTACATAAAAACAATAAGGCTGGAGGTGTCATATACACCTATTTCAATCTATACTACAAAGCATCAATAATCAAGACAGCTTGGTATTGGCAGAAAAACAGACACACAAACTAATAGAACAGTTTTGAAACCCAGAAATAAACACACAAGTATATGGACAGATAGTTTTTGACAAAGGAGTGAAAAAATATGCAATGGGAAAAAGACGGCCCCTTCAGTAAATGGTGCTGGGAAAATTAGAAAAACCACATACAAAATAATGAATCTGAACTGTGAACTGGCGCCATATACCAAAATTAACTAAAAATGGATTAAAGACCTTCACATAAGACCTGGAACAATAAGCTGTATACAAGAAAACACTGGTAATAAACTTATAGAACTTGGGTTTAGGGAGGACTTTATGAACCTAACCTCAAAGGCAAGTGAAGTAAAAGCAAAAATAAATTAATGGAACTATATCTAACTAAAAAGTTTCTACAGAGAAAAAGAAACCATCAAAAAAGCAAAGAGACAACTAACTGAATGGGAAATAAATACTTGCAAACAAAGCCTCTAATAAGGGACTAATATTTAAAATATATAAATAACTTGTACAACTCAATAACAAAACAAAACAAACAATCCAATATAAAAATGGGCAAGGACCTGAACAGACACTTCCCCCAGGAATACACACAAATGGCCAACAGATATATGAAAAAATGCTCAACTTCACTAGCTATTAGAAAAATGCAAATAAAAATTACAATGAGATACCACCTCCCACCTGTTAGAATGGCTATTATCAACAAGAAAAGGAACAAGTGTTGGAGAGAGTGTGGAGAAAAAGGAACCCATATACACTGCTGGTGGGAATGCAAACTGTTACAACCACTATGAAGCACAGTATAGAGGTTCCTCAAAAATCTTAGAATAGAGGTACAATATGACCTGGTAATTCCACTTCTCGGTATCTACCCCCCAAAATTAAAAATCTTAGTCCACAAAGATAGATGTACTCCAATGCTCATTGCAACATTATTTACAGTGGCCAAGTGATGGAAACAGCTGGTGTCCTTTGCTAGATGACTGACTAAGGAAGCTGTAGTACATATACATAATGGAATATTATTTGACCATAAGAAAAGATGAAATAGGGCCATTTATGACAACATGAATGGATCTTGAGACCATTATGCAAAGCAAAATAAGCCAGGCAGAAAAAAACCAAGAACCATATAATTTCACTCACATGTGGAACACAAAGCTGAAAGCAACAAGAAAGCAAAAACTCATGAACACAATCAATAATTTAGTGGCTAGTGATTATCTGAGGGTATGGGGGAAAGGAGTGGGGGAGAATGGACATGGTCTCAAATATGTGGTGATGGAAAGAGAACTGACTCTGGATGATAAACACAGCACACAACACATAAATGATGTATTACAGAATTGTACACCTGAAACCTATGTAATTTTTACTAAGCAATGTCACCCTAATAAATTTAAAATTAAAAAATACAAATAAATATTCTCTGTATATATGAGTTTGTGTCAGTTTTGTTTGTTTGTTTTATTCTTTAAATTCCACATATAAGCAAAATCAAATTGCGTCTGTCTGACATACTCCACTCAGCACAATACCCTCCAGGTCCATCCATGCTGCCACAGATGGCAAAAAACCCATTCCCTTCCAAAGTCAAGCAATATTCCATTGTATATATGTACCACCTCCTCTTTATCCATTTATCCATTGACGGATACCCAGGCTTTCTCCACTTCTTGGCCATTGTAAACAATACTGCAATGAACATATGAACGCACATGTCCCCTCAAAGTAGCCTTTTGTGTTTCTTCAGATAAATACCCAGAAGTGGGATTATTGGTTCCTTCTTTGTCTCTGTTAGCCTTTGTTTTAAAGGATATTTTGTCTGGTATAAGTATTGCTACCTCATCTTATTTTGGTTTTTGATTTCCATTTTTATGAAATATTTTTTACATCCTCTTTCTTCAGTCTGTGTGTGTCTTTCTATCTGAGTGAGTCTCTTTGAGGCAGTTTATGTAAGGATCTTGTTTTTCTATCCATTCAGCCATCCTGTCTTTTGATTGGATCATTTAATCCATTTACACTAAAAGTGATTGTTGATAGATATGTAGGTATTGTTATTTTATTATTCATATTTCTGATTTTTTTATTATAAAGTAGTCCCACTAAATTTTTTTTTGTTATACTGGTTTAGTGGTAATGAACTCCTTTAGCTTTTTCTTATCTGGGAAACTCTTTATCTGTCAAATTCTAAATGATAGCTATACTGGTTAGAGTAATCTTGGTGGCAGGTTCTTGCTTATCATTATTCTGAATATTTCCCATCAATCTATTCTGGCCTGCAAAGTTTCTGTTGAGAATTCAGTTGACAGCCTTACTATGTGAGGTCTCTTGTAAGTACCTAACTGTTTTTCTCTTGCCGCTTTTGAGATTCTTTCTCTGACACTAACCTTTCACATATTGTGATGCGTCTTGGTATGGGCCTATTTGGGTTCATCTTATATGGGGCTCTTTGAGTTTTGTGGGCTTTTATTTCTATTTCCTTCACCAGGTTAGGAAAGTTTTCCATCATTATTTCTTCAAATAGGTTTTCGATTCATTGCTCTCTCTTTTCCTTCTGGTACCCCTATAATGTGAATGTTGATATGCTTGATGTTGCCCCAGAGGCCCCTTAAGCTATCATTTTTAAAAATGTTTTTCTTTTAGCTGTTCTTTTTCAGTGTTTTCTTTTATTTTATCTTCTAAATCACTGATTCGATCCTATGCTTTATCTAATCTACTGATGATGCTCTCTAATGTATTCTTCATTTCAGTTATTATTATTAATTTCTGATTGATTCTTTTTTTATGTTTTCTATCTCCATGTTTATGTTTCTTATCTTTTTGTTGAAGTTCTCCCTGAGATCATTGAGCATCTTTATAACCAGTGTTTTGAACTCTGCATCTGATAGATTTCTTGTTTTTATTTTGTTTAGGTCTTTTTCTCAAGCTTTGTTCTGCTCTTTTATTTGGGACATGATTTTTTTGTCTCCCTATCTTAGCTGCTTCCCTGTTTTTATGTATTAGATAGGGCTGCTATGCCTCCTGGTGTTAGTAGAGTGCCCTTACATAGTAGGTGTCCTGTGAGGCCCAGTGGCACGGTCTCCCTGTTCACCTGAGCTGGGTGTTCCAGGTATGTCCCTTGTGTGGGTTGTATGTGCCTTACTGTTGTATTTGAGCCTTGGTTGCTGTTTGCACATCAATGGGAGGGACTGAGCCTCAGGTCAGTTGGTTGTGAGGACTGGTTGTGACAACAGTGGAGGAACTGTTATGCTGAACCTGACTCTACAGAACAGGATTCACTTTAGCAGGACTCTGGGGCCTTCCCAGTCTGATTTTGAATGTGTTATCCTTGGAGGCAGGTGGGTGACACTCTGGCTCAGTCCAAAACTAGCCACCAGGAATGCCAGCCCCAGGCCTTCTGGGAGGGGCTTCACTGCAGGCCAAGTTTACCTGCCCAGGGTCACTTGACAGAAGCCATAAAGCAATGCACAGATAGCTGCCACCAATACTGAGCTTAGAGGTGTTTTAAGAGTCCAAGCTCCTTATTAAGGCCTTCTATAGCTAGGGCCAGGCCTAGGACTGATCAACAAGAAGTACAGAGCATGCTGAAACCAGATGTTGTTTGTTTGAGTTTTGTGAATGTTTGAGATATTTTAGAAAATTCTGCAGAATTAACCACATGTTATTTGTATGAAAAAGTCACTGGAAGTAGCTTGAGTGGGTAGGAAAGTTGTGTCAAGTTGGGTCTCAGTGAATTACCAGGGCAGGATAAATAAAGGGTGTTAGCTAAGTTGACAGAGGCAAAATATGGCTGTCACCTGCATCTGCATGCTGGGAGTGAGAAGGGCTCAACACAGAAAGAATGGATTTCACTAGCATTTTTGTTTGAAAGAAAGCTGCCCCTCCAGTCCTCTCCCTGAAACCAAACAACTTAGTTCCTCCCTCTATACACCTGGTGCTTGTCTAGCTGCTGCCCCATTGCTGCAGTTCAGAGCGATTGACTCTATCAGAGAGTAAGTCTGTGTGAGGGCCCTTTAAGAGTATTGCCTGGGACTCCAGCCACCTTCAGTGTCACCCAGCCACAGTTTCTGCTGATTTTTCTCAGCCAGAAGTTTTGGTAACTTCTCTCCCCAGAACTGAAACCCTGGGCTGGAAAGATGATGTGGGATTGGGACCCATTAGTCCTCCAGGGTGGACCTCTGTAGCCAAGATATTCCTTCTAATTTTTAATGTTACATTTGGATGTGGGTCCAACTTGTTCTATGTCTCTACCCCTTCTACCAGTCTTGAGGTGGCTGCTTCTGTATGTCCTTAGAGGTAGGTCTTGGTTTAGCTAGACTTCAGGTGATTCTCAGTGATGCTTGTTCTATAGTTTAGTTGTAATTTTTGATGTGGTCATGAGAGTAGGTAAGCATAGGGTTTACCTATTCCGCCATCTTGACCAGAAAATTTTCTATTTTATTTTATGTTTTATTGTATAAAATAATAACATAGTTCAAAACCCAAACTATAAAAGAAATACTTTTTTAAAAGTCTTGATTCCACCTATATACCCATCTACACTATTTTCCACTACTAGGTAATTTTTATTAATTTCTTGTATATGTTTCCAGTATTTCTTTATACAAAAATAGAAAAATAAGAAAAATTCTTATTTTTCCTCCTTACGTAAAAGGTAACATACTAAACACAGTACTTTGCATCTTACTTTTTCTTTTTTTTAATTTTTTTATTTTTTTAAAATTCATTTTATTGTTAGACTTATTGGGGTGACATCTGTTAGCAAGGATTACATAGGTTTCAGGAATACAATTCTACAGTGTATTGTCAACTTGTTGTATAATAAGTTCACCACCCAGTGTGAGTTCTCTTTCCATCACCTTAACATCTTACTTTTTCACAACCATATTTTAGCCATACTGTTATATCAAATTATCTTATATTTAAAGTTGCAGAGAACAGTCTCACTGAATAGACATATTAGTGTTTATTTAATCACTCTCCTATAGATTAATTGTTTTCAACCATTTTTAACAAATTATATTGCAATCAATATTCTACATATGACATTTCATATATGCTCAAGTATACCTATAAGATAAATCTTAAGAATGTAGGATTGCTGGGTTGAAAAATAAACACATTTGTAATCATGACAGAGATTATTGAAATGCCCTTCATAGAAGTATTACTGTTAATTCTGACCAGCACCATATAAGAAGGCTTGTTTTTCACAGCCTCAAAAATTCAGCATCTGAATTTTTGTGGATTTATAGATAACAAATGATCTCAATGTACTTTCAATTACATTTTTCTTATTATGAAGTTGACCAAATTTTCACATGTTAAAAGAGGTGTATTTCTTTGTCTCTGCACTATTTATTAATGCCCTTTGCTCATTTTTTTCTTAGAATGTTAGTCTTTTCTTGACTTCTATGTGTTCTTTCTTTTTTACAAAAACAAAATCTGTGTTCTACCTACATTAGAAAAATTCACTCTTTGTCTACATGAGTTGCAAATATTTTTTTCCAATTTGTCATATATTGTTTGCATTTTATATAGTGGTTAGGGTTTTTGTTTGTTTTTCCAATTGGATCTCTTTTAGTAGCTATTACCTATCTTTAGCTAAAGGTCCTGGCCTTCTCCTGTATTGTAGATACCAAATTTCTCTTGTATCTCCAGACTGCATTTTGCCACTAGAGTAATGGTGTCATTCAGTTGCTCTTGCTCCATTGTCCAGGGTGCCAGGAGCACATTCCCTGTGACATTCAGGCTATCCCTTGCAAACAGAGCATGTCTCCTTGCTCCCCTACAATAGTCACTCACACTCCATGATGTCACTAATGTAACAACTAAAGATGTGGTCTAGTTTGTCCATGTCTTGTTTGTCCAGCAGGTAAGGAATCACTGTCAACTGGGCCTCCACAGGCTATAGAAATGGCATCCTCTCCCACTTGTTGGTGGCCATGGCAGTCAATGGTGGTTACTAATTCTTAATTCAATCTTTTTTCTATCAGTTTCATGTGTACAAGAGAACATAATGTTTAGATATTTACAGACCTTATATAGTGATAACCCCAACAGCTCTATTGTCTATTTGATACCTTACACAGCAATTATAATACTATTGATTATATTCTCTGTGCTGTACTCTCTATCTCATGACATTATATAGGTATACACACACACACACACACACACACACACACACACACACACACACATTTAAGTAATAGTTGACATCTACATTAATTTATATTATTTTCAGGTGTAAAACACAGTGGGTAAGAATTTATAATTCAATATTTTAAGTTAATATAGGCCTACTCATATTGTATATTTCTCCATTTATTTAAAAGTATTTTAAAGTTTCTCTTGGGACTTCTTTGACTCATTTATTACTTAGAAGTTTGTTGTTTAATCTTCAAATATTTAGGGATTTTTCAGCTATATTACTGTTACTGATATCTATTTTAATTTCATTTGGGGTCCGAGAGCATACTTTATATATAATGTCTATTCTTATAAATTTATGTTTATCTGGCTAGGAGTGAAACTATTTTTACCATTTACTCTAGCTATAGTGTTAGAAATTAAAACCTCCTCTAGTATCCTCTTCTATCTGTCCTGTTGACTTGGAATTTCCCTAGAGACTCCTTCTTAAACACGGTTTGAGATTTACAGTTCTTTCAACTGCAATTCCATGTTATTATACAGGAACCTTACTGATGAGTTGGTAAGTGTGTGAGGGTGGAGAAACATTTTCTAATATAATGATTAGGTTTCAGTCTTTTACAGCATCTATTTTGCTGAAACGTGGCTTTCACAACTGCTTCTAAGCATTCCATCCCTCCCCTTTAGTTATGACAGGAAGTCTAGCAGGGGCTGGAATTGGATATTTTCCTTTCCCCAACATTAAAGGCTAAAAGAAACTGAAGTTAGGTATTCTCTTTCTGAAAATTAGTTAAACTCTGGCAAAATAGTTTACATGGAGAGCAGGCCTTTCTATTTAAAAATTATTTTTCCTCCTCTTAATGGAACTAGTAGGGGGCTTTCTTTAATTTTCACCCTGAGAACATGGTGGAGGTCATGGAGGTAAAACTCAGGAAATTATGGGTAGCTCCTTTGGCTGGGTCCCCAGAAGTTTTATCTCTAAAGTTAGCCCATGCTCAGCCTCAAGCAATCAATCAATTACACTTTCATACCATGCTCCAGTACTGGTTTTTGCTTCTAGTAAGCTGTAATTCTCTGTATTCATTTGGTTATGCAATTTTGGGCACAGTAGTTTTCATGGCAATATCCATTTTTGGATGGACATAAAAAGAGTTGTTAATTTTTAGGTTTTCTTCAGTTTATTTTATTGTTTGCAGGAAGAGAGTAACAACTTTAAAGTTCCTCAGATGTTGAACCCAAAACCAGAAATCAGGTTATGTTTTCTTTCTTAATCTATTTTGCTGAAATCTGCCTTTTAATGGAGGATTTTCATCTTTTTACATTAAAAGTAACAATGACTTAATTCTGCAATTTTGCCATGTATTTTCTTTGTGCCTTATGTCTTTTTGTTACTTAGTTATTCTATTACTGCTTTTTTTGGTGTTAGGCAGATATTTCATAGTGTACCATCTATATTCCATTCTTATTTCTTTCAGCATATATTTTAAAGCTATTTTATTGATTGCCTGTGGATTATAGTACACTTCCTATATCATTGTATGAGGTCAGTGTTAACCTGATACTAAAACCAGACAAAATACAAAAAAACAGAGAGAGCTATAGACCAATATTCTTCATGAACAGAGATGCAAGATATTAACAAATTGTATTAAGACATATATTTTAAAATTTATATACCATAGCTAAGTATGATTTACCACAGGAATGTGGGGCTGGTTTAAAATTCAAAAATCCATGAAAGTCAATGAGAAGACATATGTGATAAAGAATGTTTATCCAAAATATACAAAGAACTCTAAAAACTCCACAACAAATAAAACAACCCGATCAAAAATGAGCAAAATATATGGGGATATGAGAAGGAAACCTAATATATTAGAATTTTACCCCAAAATTTTGCCAGAAAATTTGCAGGCTTTGTCTAATACAGAGATAGGTACAAGTTTGTGGGAAGAAGAGAAGTCCATATATTCATTCACAAGTGACATAAATAAAAGACACAGATTTATTGACAAAGATTCAAGAGAACAGGACACCTAGGACACCTTTATTTTCAATACAGAAGTTACAAAAGGAGTTTCTCACAGAACTAAAGGAGAGATAATATTTTCCAGTGATCATAAGGCAAAAAGAATGTTTTCTCAAATGTGAAAGGAAAGGAAATCTGGAAACTCCACTCTTCCTTTTCTTCCCCATTATCTCTGACACCAAAAGTCTACAAGTTTTGAAACTGGAAAGAGAACTTCCATTTCCATATGATTAATTTATTAAATGTCCTTGGCATCTGTGATTTCATGGTAACTGCTAAAAACTTAATGTCATTTTAAACCTTTTTATAGGTTATTTTTCTCATTATTTTCATCTCAAACACTATAATTACAAAAACTTGCAATTACAGTAGTACCATAAAAATATGAAGTTGACAAAGTCTTCTGTTAGAACAGAGGGGCCTCTAGAGTTCCAACCAATGCAGATTAAAAGCTATTATAAAATATAAAATCAGGCCACTGTGCAGTTCAATCACACTTTTAACAAAAAGCTCTGCTATTTAGTCATGTTGGTCTGTAGAGCCTGCAGCTCTGTATTGTATGAAAATTAAACTTTAGCTTATTGATGTTTGAGTAGTTGTGTCATTTTGTACAGAAAGAAATAAATATATCTAATACTCAGATACAGTATATCTCTTTATAGATTTCCAGGGTATATGTTATAGTAGATAGTTATTTTGCTTGGCAACCCTAAATCTGAGTCTGCTTTCTAAATTTGGGAAATCACCAAATTATGAGTCTTGGTAGAAGGCAGTGCTCGCTCTCTCTCTCTCTCTCTCTCTCTCTCTCTCTCTCTCTCTAAAAGAGCTGAAAATCCCAGCTATTCTTTAGTTTCCTTGAAAGTTTTGATACAGGCATGTAATCTGGACTCAAACAGTTAATGTTATATCTAGGGTAAATGATAATAAGAATCAGAATCAGTTGAACTTCCCATTAAAATTTCTCAGTGACTCTTTGCTTTGAAAATTCTCTCTGATCCAAACACATAACAATGTTGCATAAGATATAAAAAGTAAAAATAAAAAAGTTGAGATAAAATACAAGACACATAAATCCATGAATCAGAAATACACTAAGGCTACGGTCTTATTGAACTTAGGGCCCAACAACAGGCAATGGCAGCCAGAAATTTAGCTCCTATATGGCCAATGAGGTCAGAGTGATTGAGATAAGACAGGGGAACAGAACCAGGTTCACACAATGTGAAGCCAGAAACTAGGATGTGGATCCCAACTCATCCCCTTGAAAACAGATAAAGAAATTATCCCAAATGTTGCCTGATGCTAGAGCTAGAATAAAGCTGCAGTCTTAGGAAGGTAAAAGGACAGAAATGCAGCTTTGGAACCTGATATTGAACTGAGTCATCTGCTGGCTTTGACTGGATTTGTGAAGTTTCTCAAGATCACTGTAAGGCAGGAGCCCCAAAATGTCATTATTAATCCTTGTTTTGGACAGAGCCCAGAACAAGAACAAGCAAGTACAAAACTACCAAAATAAGAGGAGAATAGAGAGGTGAGTAAGAGAAAGAAAAAGAAATAAGACTAGAAATAAAAATTCCAAAATATGAGAAGAAATCAATGCTATTAAAGAAAATCAACCAAGTAAACAGTTGAAAAGGAAATTTACTCCAAAGAAAATTATTTTAAAATAATAATCTGTCAAAATGTTGAAACTGTTCAAAGACATAAATGAAAGCTTAACTTTGACAAAAGGAATTAAGAAATAAAATAGAGACATTTTAAAAGATCTGGTATATTTGAAAGCAAACACATTGGAAATTAGATCTTTAAACTGAAAATTAAAAATAGGATAATCTAAAGACTAGACCAAAAAAGCAAATTAGTGAAATATGATATAATCCTGAGAAATAAAAAAGATAGATTGAAATGCTTCCACATTTATAAGAAAAGGTTTTCAGAACAAGAGAATGGAAGAAATGATGAGATGCAATAATTTGAACATATAATTATTGGGAAATACTTTAATTAATAAAAGGTTGAATGTGGATAATAAAAAGCACTCAGTACCTAATATAATACATTTAAACACATCTAGACATTTCATAATGAAGATGCAGAATTTCAAAGATAAGGAGATCATAGTAAAAGTTACAAATGACAGATTATCTCCATATTAAAAACAATTTAATTGAAAGAAGTCATTTAATGACAAAGAGAAAGGAGTAACATTTTCAGAGAGAAAAAATAATTATCAATTTATCATTTTTATCCAGCTAAACTTATAATTTACACTTTCAGGGAGGGATGAAGTAATTTAAAGTATGAAAATACTAAGAGAGCCTTCATGTATGTAAACAGACACCAGTTAGAAGATCTAATATGGGGAATACGAGCTCTTTGCAATAGCGAAAAATAAATAAAATACCCAGACAAAAATTTATCAAAAATATTTAAAATATATATGAGAAAATTTCTACAACACTCTGTACAGAAAAAAAGAGAGTATTGTATTGAAAGAATATACATAATAAGGTGTCATGTCTCCTTAAATTTATTTATTAATTTGACACAATCTAAACTTTCTTAGTTTGTTTGGGCTACTGTAACAAAATAACATAGATTGAACAGCTTATAAGCAACAGAAATTTATTTCTTACAGTTCTGGAGGCTGGGAAGTCCAAAATCAAGGAACCAGCTGATTAACTCTCTGAAAAAGACCCATTTCCCAGATGGATATCTTCTCATTGTATCCTCACATAATGCAAGGGGCTAAGGATCACTTTGAGATCTTTTTCATAAGGCCACTAATCCCATTTATGAAGGGTATAATCATGACCAAATCACTAGCCAAAGGGCCTACCTCCTAATACTATTGCCTTACAGGGTTAGAATTTCAACATACAAATTTTAGGATCACATAGACATTTGGTCCATTGCACCAATCAACAGTAAAAACAAAAACAAAAAAACACCAAAAGTTATTTTTCTTGAGTTTGACAAGTTGATTATAAAGTTCATTCAGTATCACAAATAAATAAGAACTGCCAGGAAAACCTGAAAATAAAAAGTAATGGTGAAGGGTCTAGCACCACAAAACATTAAAACCTACTAGATACACTTTAAAATTAAAATTAAAATATTCTGATATAGGTACATATATACATTAAAGGAAAATAATAAAAATCTAGAAAACACTTTATTGCATATCAAATTCAAGTATACAATAAAGATGGTATCTCTAATTAGTGGGAGAATAGATGGACTTTAGTTTGTGTGGGCTTGCTACATAGCCTTATTGAAAAAAGATAAAAGGGAATTAACTTCTTGCATTATACAGTATGATAAATTCTGAATAGATCCAAAATTTAAATATAGAAAATAAGGATTTAGGCCCAAAGTGGTGAATTACGTAAATGCTAGGATCATATTAAAATTATAACCAAATTATAGAATAATCAATCTCAAGAATCATCTGAAGATGAGCTGAATAGAACCTCTATAACTAAGGATATAAGTAAGAGGCCACATTGAGACTTGTAGGAGAGGTGGAGATGACCCCAAACACATAGGTAGTTGTTGAGCACTGGGAGGGACACCTCAGTGGTATAGGTCCTCCCTGAAGAGGATAGTGTACCAGCCCCACACTGGGCTTTTCAACCCAGAGGTCCTGTGCCTAGAAGAGGCACAGGTAGTGAAAATCAGCACAGACACTGTTCATCTGACAGTGAGGTAGAAGGTGGCTGAAAACACAGATGTCCTCTTAAAGGGCCTGTGCACAGACTCACTCACTTGCAAGCACTCACCTAGGCTCTGGAGGAGAGGCAGCAACTCAAGAAGTGCCAGAGACATATAGGGAAAGACTGATCTGTATGGCTTCAGGACAAGGACTAGAGAAACAGTTGCCATCATACTTGTTTGGAGCCACCTGGGTAGCTTACAGGTTGGCACTATTTTTCCTGTGTTGGACCCTGCCTAAAGGGACAAATCTGAGACCACATTTGTCATTGCCAAGGTTTCCAGGCAGGGCAGGTTTCAGTGGTGGTACACTTCGTTGAAAAAACACACGTGGAGCCAACATAGGGGGACCATAAACATGCCAGCAAGCAAGCCACTTTATTGCACACCTGGGACTACATATACATATTCAAACAAAAGTGGCATCTTGCCGCATCTGCCCAGTAGCAGTTGTTTGGGTTTTCATGGTTACATAAGGCAGTACATGCACAGTAAATGTCAGCCCCAGGAATTCCTCAACCCCAGACATGGACTGATTATACCAAGGTCAAGCCTGGGGGGCAGGCCTGGCTTTAACCCTTTACAGTGGGCCTGGCTGTAATTCCTTACAGCGGGCTTGGCTTTAACTCTTTGGGGACTGACACTCCACCCCTACAGGGCTGCCACACAAGACTTTGCCCATAATGCATATCCTTGAGCCCACAGCTCACAGCAACAATATAGGGCATAGCAAAAGACTACCAGACTGCTGGCAATAATTGCTAGGATCATTAGTATCCACCACCAGGTGAATCCTAAGGAGTTCCACTAAGAGGTCATTATGCTAAGTGAAATAAGCCAGACAGAAAAAACAAAGAACTGCATGATTTCACTCATACGCGGAATATAAAACTGAAAGCAAAGAAAAAAAGAAATGAACAAACAAATAACCCATGGACACAATCGATAGTTTAATGTTTATTTGGGGACGAGTGGGTTAGGGAGGGGAGAAAGAGGAGGGGGTGGGAGAGGAGGGGGGGAAGCTAAATATAAGGTGATGGAAAGAGAGGTCACATTAGGTGGTGAACTTATTATACATCAAGTTGACAATGCACTGTAGAATTGTATGCCTGAAACCTATGTAATCCTTGCTAACAGATGTCACCCCAATAAGTCTAACAATAAAAATGAATTAAAAAAAAAAAGAGGTTAATGGGTCTTCCGTGGAGGAGGCCATGGCTTGTACCTCCATGTTCATCTTGGCCAGGGCTGCCTGAATGTGCTCAGCATAATTTGGGATATCTATACACAACATTTCACATGTAAAATAGCACAGGTGCCATCTTGAGAGGCTGTCAGTAAATCTAAAGCCATCTGATTTTGTAGCACAACTTTATGCATTTGTGCTGTTTTATCTAATAACAGGCTTAAGGCCTGTTTAGTAGCATTTAGGGCTTGAGCTGTGTGCACTGTTAAAGCTTTTACTTGTAATTTTACATCTATGACAGCAGCTCCAGGCAGGGCCAGAGCAAAAGGGTAGAACCACCAAGTGGCTCTACATTGGTGATGTCAGCGGTGATACACAGCATCCCAATTAATAGGCAATTGAGGAAGGGTCACCAGTACTCAACCAGCAATGTAAGAGCAACCCCATGTACATTGGCCAGTACAATTTGCAGGTAAATAAGGCCATCCATGGTGTTTACAAACCCAGAGGTATTTAGTTGGAAGGATATCTGTCGGATGAATGCCAGCATATCAGGCTCCTTTCCACCAAGTGTGAGGGGTCAGCACATGGGTAAGTGTGTCCATAAGATCCATAATATTGGGCATTACTGCATGCAATGGGGTATCACCTTGTTTAGCTCCCAATAGTCTACAGTCATTCACCAAGAGCCATCAGGCTTTTTCACTGGCCATACAGGATAATTGTAACGGCTATGTGTTGAGTGGATTATCTGGGCTTCTTTAAGCTTGAGAATGGTATGATCAATCTCTTCATGCCCTCCTGGTAGCTGATAATGCTTTGTACAAACAACACGGGTAGCCTGGGGCAATGCCAAGGGGGCATGATGGGGATCCCCCCGAACAATAGTCTTTAGCACTTGTATACACAGGTGAAATTTTCCCCTTGTCATCAAGATCACCACCCCTAGAATATATTTTGTGATAGGGGAGACATAGACTTTATAGTCTTGTGGGGGCAATTGCCCTATGCTCAGGGTCACACTACTTGTTTGACCCATATCATCTGGCCTCCATATCCTTCCATGGTGAGGGTAGGACTGCTAAAGTGATCCAGATTTCCATACAGTGAAGTGCTATCAGCTCCGGTGTCCACAAGGGCTAGTATGAGCTGCACATTATGGGGGGACCAATAAATAGCAAGTTGAGCATGTGGCCTCCAGTCCCCCAGTTTCCCCCTCAGCTAGGTACCTCACCCAGACCCCTAGTCTGGGTAAAAATCAGTCAGTCTCAACTCCTGAGTTGGGAGTGTAACAGCCGGGAGGGGAGTAAACTGCTGATCAGGTTTCAGCTGTTTCCGCAGAGCCAGCAGCACTCCTGTAGACTGATGCTCTATTTTCTCTGCGGCTACTTCCACTGCTAATAGATCAAAACACATCTGCTTTTGGTTCACTCTCACTGCGGGTTGAATGTCACCCTTTTGAACCCCTTTATTCTTTGGGCATCCTTTGTGTGGGGGCCCCTTGGGGCCCTGTAGCAGCCTCACCTGGCCACCTTTTTTCTTTTGCTTCACTTCCACATCCCCCAATCAAGCTAGGGCAGCTGTTATTTCATGCACCTGCCGATCTGCATAGGGAGTCAGAAGAGCCGCCATAGTCCCGAAAGTTCCTGGGGGTCCTGACACTAAGATGAGGTCCTCCATCCTAGTGGTTAAAACTTCCTCATCAGGACTATTGTAGCATATCTGAAACATCATCCATCGCATACCTAGCTTCCATATAATTTGCACTAGGTCTGAGTACATGAACCAGTTGTTCACAGTCTCAGGCAATATACCAGTATTTGCCCAAACCATTTGGGCCACTGCCATTAACCAATTGATCATGGAATGATTCCCTCATCATAGTTAGTATGGGCAATATTTTGTAGCCTTTGCCTCAAGGAGAGGAGTACATAATGGAGGCCAGTTGGAACATTTCATGAGGGGACAACTCTGTTCCTTCCACCCCATCATGCCATAACCTCAATAGCCAGTCCAGTATTTTTTTCCCCAGCCTTTTATCATATACCTGGTGAGGCCATGCAAACTCTTCCGAGCTCTGCAGTCTACATTTATCAGCCACCAGGCGCTCTTCCAGAGTTTCTTTCTGGTGCTATAGCTGATGTAGCTGCTGAGGCTGTACGAACTCTTTTGAGCCCTGTAGCCTACATTTAGTAGCCATTAGGTACTCTTCCAGCATTTCTTCCCGGTGCTACAATTGGCATACCTGTTGGGCTTGTTCCTGTATCTCCCAGCTGGTGTGCCACAGCAGTGTCAGAAACATCCAGACTACACAGCTGGCCACCTCCTGGTGTGCTGGCAGAACATTCAGCTCCATACATTTCAGGGCCTTCTTGATATCCTCAGGTGTTGGCCTAATCTCATCTCAGTCTTCCAGACCTGTTCATGTGGCCAGATATGTGGCCACTGGGTACCATAGGGAGGTGGGAGGCCACATTTCTTCCACCTGGGGACGCTCAGAGGCACTGGGGGTAGTACTCATCTCATCCTACTGACTATGCCCAAATGTCATTGCCAAGGTTTCCAGGCAGGGAAGGTTTCGGCAGTGGTGCATCCGGTTGAAAAAACACATGCAGAGCCAACATACGGGGACTATAAACACACCAGCAAGCAAACTATTGCGCACCTGGGACTATATATACATATTCAAACAAAAGTGGCATCTTGCTGCATCTGCCCAGTAGCAGTTGTTTAGGTTTTCATGGTTATATAAGGCAGTGCATGCGCAATAAATGTCAGCCCCAAGAATTCCTCAACCCCAGACATGGACTGATTATGCCAAGGTCAAGCCTGGGCAGGGGCTTGGCTTTAACCCTTTACAGCAGGCCTGGCTATAATTCTTTACAGCAGGTTTGGTTTTAACCCTTTGGGGGCTGACGGCATTCTGTGCATATTCTACCTTAGTAACTCCTTCGGACCTGGCCCCACCCACTAGAGCAGCATTGATGGAGGCATTCTTCATTCCTGGGTGGCTATCCCTGCCCCACAAGCTGCAGGAGGCTTATACATCAGTGGACAATTTGTGGTGGCCTGGGGAGCTTTTTGTGGCAGGCAGTCAGCCACATCTTGTGCTCTCAGGGATCTGAGGGTTCAGTCAAGCAGTGGCTGGCTGCAGTGTTCTCTGGGCATTTTATGGGGTGGCCACAAGCTTACCACTGGTGCAGAAACTGAATTTGCATTAACTTTGTAGAAACAACTAGCCACACCCCACGACTCCCTGGGACTGAGCACCACCCAACTCTGACAAGATTATAGGGGACACTGTTAGCACTAGATCAAACCAGCCTGGACTGTAGACCTAAGAAGAATTTTTCAGTGGCTAGCATTATGGGTACCTGGCTGGTAGTAACAGGCCTAGGGGAGACCTGGGCCTTTTTCTAAGCTGCCACAGGCCTTATTCTGGTGGTAGCTGGCTATGGTTCATAACAAGGCCACTTCTACACACCTCCAGGTCTAGCAAAGACAACAAACAGCTGCATATATCTTTTTAGAACCTATCAGGTAGTCCCAGGCCAGTCACAGGCAAGGGTGAAATTGGACTGAATGGAAGCCCCTCCAAAGAAACACCAGAAACAACATACCAAAAGGCCAGCTTCAGAACACACCAGGGTACTGTCTGGTTAGCCCCACAAGTGGCACATCCAAAGGGTGATCTCAACAGGTACAAAAGCCCACCAGGATAAATTTACTTCTGAGGTGTCAGACTCATACAACAACTCATGCACTGGGTGTAACAAATCCTCGGTCAGTCAGCCTGCAAGTCAATCCCATCAACTGACATTCCAAAAGCAATCAAGACACAACTACAATAGGAGAATACACACAACACAAAGAAATGACGTTCCTGAAACACACACACACACACACACACACACACACACACACACACGTGATCAGGGAGACTGTGCCACTAAACTACACAGGACACCTACTACATAAGGCCACCAGGCAAAGACTGAAAGACATTAGGAGATCTACCTAATATATAGAAGATAACACAGAGAGGCAGCTAAAATTAAAAGACAAAGATACATGTTTTAAATAAAAGAACAGGAGAAACTATAAAATAAGAACTAAATGAAATAGAGGTAACCAACATACCAAAGACGGAGTTTGACACTGGTCATAAGAATGCTTAAAGAATTTAGTGAGGGGTTCCCTGGTGATGTAGTGTCTAGGCTTTGGTGCTCTCAATGCTGGTGCCTAGGTTCAATCCCCAGTCAGGGAACCACCAAAAACAACAACAACAATAACAAAAAGAACTTAATGAGAACTTCAACCAAGAGACAATAAGCATAAAGGACATGGAAATAAAAAAAAAGTCATAAAGTCATAACAGATGTCACCCCAATAAATCTAACAATAAAATGAATTAAAAAAAGTAAAAAATAAAGAACACAATAACTTAAAAGAAGACTACACTAAAAGAAATCAACAGCAGATTATGTGATGCAGATCAAATCAGTGATTTGATCACAATGTAGCAGAAATCACTCAATCAGAACAACAATAAGAAAAAAGTATTAACAATAAGGTAGTTTAAGGGACCTATGGGACAACATCAAGCATAACAACTTTTGCCAGAAGAAGTAGAGAAACAGCAAGAGACTGAGAGCCTATTTGAAGAAATAATAACTAAAAGCATCTTTAATGTGGCAAAAGAAATACACATACTGCCGACCTGTCTGCCCTCCCCCCACGCATTTCCCATGACATCCTAAGGCAGGAGCTGAGCATGGAGGCCACAGAGGCATACAGTATCTAAGAGATAGAACTGACCCTCTCTCAGGAGTACTGTTCCTCCCTCACTCGCATACCTCACATCACTCTGTATGGCCCCAGAGCATGACTGGTTAGTCAATGCCGGGTAAGATTCCTCAAGGAAGGAACAACCTAAGACAGGCACAGTCACATAGGGGCCATCAGGAGAGAGCTTGGGCTCAACAAAGGTGAGGCATAGACCCTCACCCCTTCTGAGGTTACTCTTGCCCACATACATCTCAGGTTGAGATCTGATGAAATGATATCAGTAAAAGCTTCCTTGATGGGGTGTCTCAGCAGATTGAGATCCTATGCATGGACTGATATCAGCCATTCCCCCTTAATGGATGTTTTTGTAATAACAATGACTCCATCACCTGGGGTTAAGCACTGGAGTATGAAGGCACAGCAAGTGCTGGAGCACAATGTGGACTTTCGGGAAAAGCAGTTTTGAGGCACGTAACCCACAGACCCTGGGAAAAAATCAGTTTCACTTCCTTGTTTGCCCATTAATAAAAGCTATGCCTTGGCCCAATTCGGTATGCCCAGTCCCTTGAGGCTGAGGTCCCTTGGCACTGCTTGTAATATAATCTTGGCTACTGTGTTTCTTAACTTTGCAATGGAAAATTCCTTCTTGATTTCTCAGTGCTCATGTCATGCTGAATGCGACAACATATGAGTTCTGACAATTAAGTTGAAAAACTTGCCACTGTGGGTTTACATTGGCAGAACTGTACAAACAACTTGGTAAGGTTTTATAACCTTGGTATATCTGTGTCCACAATTGTGTTCCTGTCAACATTGATGGTATCTTGTTGAGTGGCATTCATTATTGCTGTTATGCGTTTTTGTGTGTCATTGCGAGAATATCAGAGCTTAAATTAGAACAATGAAAAACATTACATTTCTTGTTAAACTTGGCAAGAGTGAAAATGAAATCAGGGATGTGTTAGTCCAAGTTTATGAAAAAAATGACAGTGTACAAATGGATTGAATGGTTTTTTGAGGGCAGAGAAAGCATCACTGGTGAAGGAAGGTCAGGGCAGCAAATAATGAGCAGAACTAATGAAAACATTGCAGAAATTTATAGAACTGTGCATCAAAATAATTAGCTGACTCTGAGAAGCACAGCAGAACAAATAAACATTGATAGAGAAATAGTTAGAAAAATCTTAGCTGAAAATTTTAGCATGGAATAGGTGTGTGCAAAAATGGTCCCAAAAATTCCCACCAATAAACAAAAGTGAAGGAAAGTCAAAGCTTGCCAAGACCTTTTGGAGAGGCAAGATAATGTTTTGGGCCATATGATCTCTGGTGATGAAACATGGATGTACCAATATGACCCTGAAACAAAGTGTCAGAGTGCACAATGGAAATCAGCAAATTCTTCACACCCAACAAAGTTCCATCAGTCCAACTCAAGAGTCAGAACAATGTTGCTAACCTTTTTTGATATCAGAGGAATTGTTCATTATAAATTTGTGTCAACTGAAAAAACAGTTAACCAAGTTTACTATTTGGAAGTGTTGAAAAGGCTGTGTGAAAACGTTAAATGAAAACAAACTTTTCCCCAGCAACTC
Source organism: Lyroderma lyra (assembly GCA_004026885.1). Taxonomy (NCBI): domain Eukaryota; kingdom Metazoa; phylum Chordata; class Mammalia; order Chiroptera; family Megadermatidae; genus Lyroderma; species Lyroderma lyra. The sequence continues at coordinate 22,781 of PVJL010004097.1, forward strand.
CTGGCTTGGGCATCACAAGAATGCACCAGCTCACACAGCATTGTCTGTGAGGGAGTTTTTAGCCAGTACACAGTAACAGTATTGGATCACCCATCCTACTCACCAGATCTGGCCCCCAGTGAATTTTTTCTTTACCTAAAGATAAAGGAAATATTGAAAGGAAGACATTTTGATAACATTCAGGGCATGAAATGTCATATGATGACAGCTCTGATGACCGTTCCAGAAAAAGAGTTCCAAAATTGCTTTGAAGGGTGGACTAGTCACTGGCATCAGTGCATAGCTTCCCAAGGGTAGTATTTCAAAGGTGACCATAGTCATATTTAGCAATGAGATATGTAGCACTTTTTCTAGAATGACTTTGCGAACTTAATTGTCAGTCCACATACAAGGCCAGGAAGCAGAGAGTTCCAAACAAGATGAGCGCAAACAGGCTTACTTAAGACACATTATATTATACTTAAAGTGGATGAAGTTAAAGGAACAGAGAGAATCTTAAAAGCAGGAAGAGAAGAAACTAGTAACTTACAAAGGAGTTCCCAAAGACTGTCAGTTGATTACTCAGTGAAACTTAGCAAGCCAGAAGAATGTAGCAGGAAATTTTCAATGTGATGAAAAGCAAGGGCCTACAACCAAGATTACTACACACAGCAAAGCTATCACTTAAAATTGAAGAAGATATAAAGAGCTTTCCAGACAAGAAAAAGTGAAAGTAATTCATTATGACCAAGCCAGTATTATAAGAAATGTTAAAAAGAAAAACTTCTTTAAAATGAAGAAGGGAAAAAACAAACAAAAGATTAAAAATATGAATAATACAATGACAAAAATAAATACCTATCAATAATCAATTTATTTTTAATATAAAATGTTTGTATTGTTAGACTTATTGAGATGGCATTGGTTAGCAAGAATTACATAGGTTCCAGGTGTACAGTTCTACAGTGCATCATCTATTTGTTGCATTATATGTTCACCACCTGGTGAGAGTTCTCTTTCCATAAACATATATTTGACCCCACTTCCCTCCTCTCCCATCCCCTTCTTCTCTCACCTCAGTAATCACTTTAAATGTAAATGAATTAAATACTCCATTTAAAAGATGTTAGGTAGTTGAATCAATAAGAAAACAAGACCCATATATTTTCTGTCTATAACAGCCCCACTTCATATTGAAAGATACATATAGACTGAAAGTAAAGGGATGGAAAGAGATTTCAAGCAAATGAAAGTGAAAAAAAGCTGAGGTAACAATACTCAAATCAGACAATAAATATTTTAAAACAAAGACTATAATAAGAGATAAGGAAAGACATTGTATTATAGAATGATAAAGGTATAAATCCAACAAGAAGACATAACCATAGTAAACAACTATGCAGTCACAATAGGAGCACCTAAATACATAAAACAAATATTGACTGAAAGAAAGGCAGAGATCACATTAACACAATCATAGTAGGGGACATTAACACATCACTGGCACCAATGAACAGAACTTCCAGACAGAAAACAACACAGAAACAGTGACCTTAAATGTCACACTAAGCCACATGAATTTAACTGGTATTTTTAGAGCATTTTATCCCAAAGCCAAAGTATATACATCCTTTTTAAGTACACATGGAACATTTTACAAATTAGATCATGATTAGTCCACAAAACAAGTCTCAGTAAATTTAAGAAGATTCAAATTATATCAAACATCTCTGACAACAATCGTGCAAAACTAAAAATCAATTACAAAAAGTAAAAAATAAAAAACACCCAAGCACATGAAGGCTAAATGGCATGCAACTAAACAATAAATGAGTTAATGCTGAGATCAAGGAAGAAATTGAAAGATATCTTAAGAAAAACTTAAATAAAAACACAACAACCCAAAATCTATGGGACACAGCAAAGGAAATTCTTAGAAGAAAATTGATAGCAATCCAGGCCTACCTAAAGAAACAAGAAAAATTTCAAATAGCTAATTTTACACCTAAGGGAACAACAACAACAACAACCACAAACATCAAACAAAGCTTCAACTGAGTACAAAGAAGGGAATAATAAAGGTCAGAGCAGAAATAAATGAAATAAAACTAAAATGATTATAAAGAAGGACATTATAAAGATCAGAGCAGAAAGAAATGAAATAGAAACTAAAAACTAAGGAGTTCCCTGGTGGTGTAGTGGCTTAAGGCTTCGGCATTGGTGCTATCAGTGCTGTGGCCTGGGTTCGATTCCTGGTCAGGGAGCTACCCACATACCAAAAAAAAGCAAAAAAAAAAAAAAAAAACTATACAAAAAAAATCAATTAAACCAAGAACTGGTTCTTTGAAAAGATCAACAAAATTAATAAACTTTTAGCAAGACTCATCAAGGAAAAGGAGAAGGGACAAATAAATAAAATCAGAAATGAAAGAGAGGAAGAAACACCACAGAAATACAAAAAATCTTTAAACATACCATGAGCAATTATACATCAACATATTGAATAATCTGGATGAAATGGACAAATTCCTAGAAGCATATGACCTTCCCAGGCTGAATCAAGAGGAAACAGAAAATCTGAACAGACCCATTACTACTAATTAAATCAAATTAGTAACAACAAGCTTCTACAAATCAAAAGTCCTAGACCAAATGGCTCCATAGGTAAATTTTACCAAACATTCTAAAAAGAATTAACAGCTATTCTCAAACTATTCCAAAAATTTCAAGGGAAGGAAAGGCTCCCAAACTCATTTACAAGGCCACCATTACCCTGATTTCAAAACTAGATAAAGACATTACAAGAAAAAACTATAGGCTGAAATCTCAAATGAACATAGATGCAAAAATTCTCAAAAAAATGTTAGCACACAAAATTTAACAATGCATTAAAACAATCATATGCCACAATCAAGTGGGATGTATTTCTGGTATGCAATTGTGGTTCAATATCTACAAATCAATTAATATGATACACCACATAGACAAAATTAATAATGAAAATTATATGAACATGTCAATAGATGCAGAAAAAGTGTTTGACAAAATCCAACATCCATTTATGATAAAAATTCTCAGCAAAGTGGGAATAAAGAGAATATATATCAACATAATAAAGGGCATATATGAGAAACCCACAGCTACCATTATATTCAATGGAGAAAATATAAAAGTGTTCTTCTTAAGCTTAGGAGTAAGAGAAGGATGTCCACTTGCACCATTTTTAGCCACAGCAGTTAGATGACAGCAACAATAAAATAATAAAAGGCATCTAAATTGGAAATAAATAAATAAAATTATTATTTGTATATGGCATGGCACTATTTAATCAGAACCCCAAACATTCCACAGAAATTTATTAGAACTGGTGAATAAATTTAGTAAAGTACTAGTACATAAAATTTATATTTAGAAATTGGTTGCATTTTTATTCACCAATAACAAACTATCAGAAAGAGAAATTTTTAAAAATTTCCATTTACAGTTGCATCAAAAAATTAAATACATAGGAAGTAAAAGACTTATACTCAGAAAATTATAAGACATTGAAGACAAATTAAAAGTAATACAAATAAATGCAAGTATATACCATTCTCAAGGATAGGAAGAATTAATATCAATGATATGTACACACTACTCAAAGCAATCTATAGATTCAATGCAATCCCTATCAAAATACCAATGACATTTTTCACAAAATTAGAACAAATAATCCTAAAATTTATGTGGAACTATAAAAGACCCAAATAGAGATTACAATCTTGAGAAAGAAGAACAAAGCTGGAGACATCATACTACCTGATACTACAAGGTCATAGTGGTAATAAAATCATGGTACTGATATTAAAACAGACACATAGATCAATGGAATAGAATAAATAAACCCACACCTACATGGTAATTTAATCTATGACAAAGGAAACAAGAATATACACTGGGGTAAAAGAAGAATATTCAATAAACAGTGCTGGGAAAACTGGAAAATAGAGCTCCAGGTCAAGAAATGTATCAATTACTTGCAAAGAAATAAAACTGGACCACTTTCTTATTCCATATACAAGGGAAAAAAGATAAATTAAAGACTTAAATGTAAGACCCAAAACCATAAAACTTTTAGAAAAAAACATAGGCAGCAAACTCTCAGATATTACCCTTAATAATATATTTACTGATATATCTCCTTGGGTAATGGAAACAAAAGAAATAATAAACAAATGGGACTATATCAGACTAAAAAGTTTTTGCACAGCAAAGGAAACCATCAACAAAATGAAGACATCCTACTGAATGAGTAAAGATATTTACCAATTATACATCTGATGAAGAGTAAATATCCAAAATTTATTTTTAAAAAAAACTTCATACATCTCAACACCAAAAAATCAACACTCCAATTCAGTGCAGAAGACTTGAATAGACATTTCTCCAAAGAGGACATATAGATGGCCAATAGATAAATGAAAAGGTGCTCAACATCACTAATTAATAGAGAAATGCAAGTCAAAACCAAAATGAGACATTGTCTCACATCTGTCGGAATGGCCATCATCTATAAATCAACAAGCAATAAGAGTTGTGAGGATTGGAAGAAAGAGAATACTTGTGTAGTGTTGGTGGGACTGCAAATTGGTGCAGCCACTATGGAAAATGGTTTGGAGGTTTCTCGAAAAATTAAAAATAGAATTACTTTATGACCCAGCAATTACACGCTGGGCATTTATCCCAAAAAAATTCAAAACACTAATTCAAAAAAGTATATGCACCCTCATGTTCATTGCAGTACTATTTACAATAGCCAAGATATGGAAACAACTGAAATGCCTGTGAGTAGACCATTGGATAAAGAAATCATGGTACAGGAGACAGCAACAAAATGACGGCATGAGAGGGACCTCTGAAACACTCCTCTGGAGATTACAACTAATAAAACACTTCATACCTCAACCAAGGGCCTTCTACACAGTGCACAACCATAGCTAAGAAACCTACTCATCACATTAAGGTACCTGCAGGCAGGCAGAGGGTTAAACAAAGGAGAAATAAAAGGAAACAACAGAGATGCAGCCATATGCAGGTCCCCGCTTGGAACTCTACAGTAGAGGGAGAAAGGAGGAAGACGGAGTCTGGGCAGTGCTCCATACCTCACTCAGTCGACGGGACAGAGGAAAAGGGAGGTGGGGGTGTGAGATATCACAACCACCTCACTTTGGCCCCAGGAAGTGCAGACCGGTCCACAAAACACAGTGGCTGGACTTCACTCCAGTGGTGAGTAGCCACAGTGAGAATGCTCCAGCCAGAAAATAAGGAGAGGGGGCTGTGCATGCATTTCTTGGCCCACAACCAGCACAATCTGAAAGACAAGCATATAGGACTGACCCCAAGGCACAGGGCAGAATCCATGCATGGGGCAAACCAAGAACAGACAGGCATAATCACACCCAAATTTCCTGCACAACCTTGGAGTCACAGGAATAAAACAAAGCCGTAAACTCCCCTCCCCCACAGACCTCTGCCTACCCAGTATCAGCAGCAACACCAAACAAACTGTAGCAGCAAGGGTACAGAGAGGTTACAAAAATAAGAAACCAGAGAACGGCAGCTCAAAATAAAAAGAAGGGGATAGGTGACCCATCAGAAACAGAGCTCAAAGCAACGACTACAAAAATGCTTAAGGAACTGAATGTTAATTTCAACAGAGAGATAGCAAGTATTAAAGAAAATTTACAAACCATTATAAAGGACCAGAGAGAGATAATGACTACATTAACTGAAATGAAGAATGAAACAAAAGTCACTAAACTAGATAAAATAGAAGTGCAAAGCAGTGATTTGCAGGTAAAGCCAGCAGAAAACACCTGGCCATAACAGTTAGATAATAATTACCAAAATAATGAGGATGGATTGAGATTCCTCTGGGACTGTATCAAATGTAAAAATATTGGAATAATAGGTGTGCCAGAAAGGATAGAGGAAAAGCAAGAGATCAAGAAGTTATTTGAAGAAACAATGACTGAAAAATTTCCTAACCTGGCAAAAGAAATGGACATAAAAGTCCAGGAAGAACAGAAAGTCCCAAACAAGATGATCCCAAATACGAATACACTAAGACACATCATAACTAAAATGACAAAACTTAAAAACAAAGAGAAAATTCTGAAATTAGCTAGAGAAATGCAAGTAGTAAATTATAAACAGACACTCATTTGACTCTCAGCTGATTTCTCACAAGAAACTTTGCAGGCCAGAAAGGATTGGCAGAAAATATTCAAGGTGATGAAAACTAAGGATCTACAACCAAGAATAACGTATCCAGCAAGGCTAGCATTCAAAATAGAAGGACAGATAAAGAGATCCTCAGATAAGAAAAGGCTACAGGAATTCCTCACCACCAAACCAGTACTACAAAGAATGTTAGACGAACTACTTTATGATGGGAGGAGGATGGGAGAGTGGGTAAAGTAAGGGAAAGGGATGAAGAAATTTAGTTAGATTGTTAACATAAATTCAAAAGCAACAAATAAAGAAAACTTATGGATGCAGTCAATAATTTAGTAGTTACCTGAGGGTAAGGGGGGAGCAGGGTGGGGGAGAAGGGACAGGGACACAAGTATATGGTGATGGAAAGAGAACTGCCTCTGGGTGATGGACACATAAAGAATATATAGAAGATGTATTGTAGAATTGTACACCTGAATCTCTTTAATTTTTACTGATCAATGTCGCTCCAATAAATTAAAATAAAAAAGCCAATCACAAAGAACCACATATTATATGATTATATTTACATGAAATGTAAAAAAATAGGCAAATCTTTAGAGATGGAAAGTAGCTTAGCAGTTGGGATGGGTGTTTAGGAAAGGAAAGATGGGGACTGACTACTAATGGGAAAATTTTTCTTGTTGGGGTGAAAATGTTCTAAAACTAGATTATGGTGATTGGCGCACAACTCTGAATGTAGATAAAATCACTGAACTGTACATTTTACATGGAAGAATTGTATGTCATATAAATTATATCTCAATAAAGTTGTTTAGAAAAAGAAATTGTGGTACATATATACAATGGAATATTGCTCTGCTGTAAAAAAGAATGAAATATTACCATTTGCAACAACATGGGCAAACCCAGAGGGTTTTTACTCTAAGTGCAATGAGTCAGACTGAGAAAGACAAATACCATATGATCCCACTTATATGTGGAATCTAAAGAACAAAATAACCAACCAAACAAAACACAAACAGACTCATAGATATAAAGAACAAACTGATAATTACTAGATGGGAGGGAGGTTGGTGGACTGGGTCAGAAAGGTGAAGATATGAAAAAGTACAAACTGGTAGTTACAAATTAGTCACAGGGATGTAAAGTATAGTATGAGTAATATAGTCCATAACATTATAAAAAGTATGTATAGTGTCAGATGGATACTAGATGCATCCAGAGATTACTTCATAAATTCTATAAATATCAAACCACTGCACTGTACATCTGAAACTCATATATTAATAAAATAATATTAAATGTCAACTAAAACTAACTAAAATTGTCATGGGGATATAAAATACAGCATGGGGAATATAGTCAATAATATTTTAATAACTATATACAGTGTGAGATGGGTAATAGACTTATTGGGGTTAGCATTTTATGAAGTATATAAATGTCTAATCACTAAATTGTTTTGTACATCTGAACTAATAAAAAATAAAATTAAATAAATATAGAAAATGAGCATATATCATAAATACTAGAGGAATACATGTGTGAATTCCTGTATAATCTGAGAGAAGGGTAAACATTTCTTAGTATATTTTATAACCCAGAAGTAATAATGAAAAAGACTAATAAATTAAATTACATTGAAATAAAACCAACAAAACATTGTGAATAAAGTAAAACGATAAATAATACACTGGGAAAGATATAGAATTTCTAAAGGTAAAGAAGAAAAAGACTATCAGTACCAGAGAAAAATGTGATAGAGATATGAACAGACAATTAACAGAAAAATGAAAATGGACCAGAACACCAAGATGGTTAACTACAGATGATAGAAATACAAAGTGTGTAGAAAGACCATTTCAAACTACCAAGACTGGCTGAGGCTATGACGCAACATTGCTGGTGGTAGTAGAGAATATAAAATCCCTATAGAGGGAAATTTGGTAATATACTATAAAATCACATATGTATTTACCCTATAATGCAACAGTCTCACTTCTAAGTAGCCATTACAAAATTACATTGTCAAAAATGCAAATATATATATACACACACACACACACACACACACACACACACACACACATATATATATATATATATATATATATATATACATATATACACACACACACATATATGGAGAGAGAGAGAAAGAGAGATAAATAGATAGATAGATAGATATGCACAATGCTATTCCTGAAACATTATAATGATAGGAAAAGCAGGAAATGGTCCCAAATATCTATCAAGAGAGAACTGGTTAAATAAATGTGGTATTAAGATGTGAAGTAAGGTGCAATAAGAAATACCTCTGTACAACAGTATGGAGTAATCTTAGGATATGTTGTTTAGAAAAGAAAAGTAAGAAGGTGAAAACAGTGCAGATGATATTTTTACTAGGAAAGGGGAACTATTAATTATAAATGTATATAATTATGTTCATGTGTACATTTTAAATGAAATAAGAAATCATAACATTTTTAAATGGTTATTTATAGAAAGAATAGAATCAGAGATGAGAATAGGAGCTAGGTTTCATTGAATAGTCCTTGTTTTCTACAGTTGACTTTAGAACTATGTAAATATTTTACACATGAATAAAGAAAAATGATTTCAGAAGAGCAATTCCTAAAACTGAAACTAAGATGCCATAAATTTTTATGTGTATACAGTCAGTAACATAACCACACAGAGAGTAATTATACTAATTGACTTAAAAACAAAGAAATTTGGCCATATATCCTTAGCGGGGACAAAAGCAAAGGACAAAAATGAAAAAATAAACTAAATAAGTTAGTTATTATATTGATGGTTGTGTTGATATTGTTATTCTGAGACTGTTGAATGTTAAATTATTAGATAAAACTAAGTAATTTGTTGGTTTCATCGGGATTTTTGACATAGGAGAAAAAATTACAGATGCAAGTTCAATTAGGTTATAAAACTGATTACCCTAATTTTGAAACAGAAGTATTATCATGGACTCAAGATGCATTTTCATTTTAAAAAGAAAATATTTCTTGGCTTTGTTCACTAAATATCCTAGAGAAAAAAAAAACAATAAACCAGAAATGATAAGCCTACTTCCTACAACTTATATTGTGGTCTTTAATTTCACATTAAAAGAAATAGAGGTCCTGGGCAGGAAATGTATCAGATGAGCCTGAACATCATATGACATCATAAAGCAGTATGCTGTCAAAGAATTAGGGTTGTATCTTTAGGACTCAGGAGCCAATGTAAATAGGCTTCCATTGATCAAAGAGATGGGTCTGTCTAAACATTATGAAGGATAATACATGCAATGGGTTTAAATCCATGAGTTTTTAAAGATATTTCTATTTTTCTTTTTGGTTGGTTCCCTGGCTGGGAATCGAACCCAGGTCATGGCAGTGAGAGTGCCAAAGTCTAGCCACTAGGCCACCAGGGAACCCCTAAAGATATTTCTAAAATGCTCTTTGGTCATCCTTAAAGGATATTAGAGAACTGATGTGCTATTTGAGTTGACAAATAAAAGAGAAAAATCAAAAAATAATTATGACTTTCCTATATGAATTGTACCTCAAGATAAACAAGTACAAGTGCCAAATGACTCAACTAATAAATGAAGAAGAAATAACAAAAATAAACCATTGCCATTTTATAATCCCTATTCAATTAATGGATATAGGTAATGAATATCAGTGGTCGTTAATGGCATCAAAAGAGAAGTAAGCAGACATTATATGCTTCTTAATGGAAGAATACTGTACTACTTGTGATTAAAATATATGAGTAAATTTAGCAATTAATTTAAAATAATTATAGTTATCATTTGTATTTCAAATGGATATAAAATTAAAACACCAAACAAAATCAAGATCAGAAAAATGTGTTTTTTATGTAGCAAAAGCAGGCTAAGGACCTTGTCATGGTTAGGGTAAGGATACAGATATTGAATAATATTATTCTATGTTAGAAATCTTAAAGAAGAATATGTATTTTAAAACTTGAAGATAACTAATAAAGGAATTAAAATTTAAATAGTCCCCTAAAGAGCAAATGGAAAATTTTATCTATTGAACAGAAGGCATGAAAAAAGAAGCAAAAATAATTGGTTAATAAAAAACAAAAAATAAATCCAAATATATTAGTAATCAAAATAAATTAAACAGATTACACTTTTACTTAAAAAGTGAAATATTTAAAAATTTAACTACACAGACATACTCAAAAACACTTCACAGAAATGTTAAAAATGAAGGACTGACATGAAATTAGCATTTGAAGCAAAAGTGCTAATTGTAATAAAGTGAGATAATGTGGAATAATATGATGCAAATTTTATAAAAAATATTTAATAGTCCTTAACGTGTATACAACTGACAACATTGCCTCAAGACATAGACAACAAATATCTATAATCACAATGGGAGATTTAAAAACATCTCTATAATAAACTGATAGAGCAAGCAGACAAAACAATTGTTAAGAATATACAATCATTGAACAAAATTAATTAGCATCCAAGAAATGCATAATAAAATACACATTATTTCCAAATATACATGGAATGTTTTCAGGAAGTATTTACTTATGAGAACTTAAAGGAATTGTAAAAATGTATAAAAGCTCTGTTGCCACACTGACCATGTCTTTCCCTGATCACAATTAATTGAATTAGAAATCAAGTACAAAAATGCTGGTTAAAAACACAATGTTTGCAAACTTAAAAATAATCTCAGAACTAACTAATGGTTAACAACAACAAACCTGCAATAGAAATCACAACATAAAAATTTAGAAGTGAATGACAATGAAAGTATTACATTTCAAAATTTGTAATATGCAGCTAAAACAGAATGTAGAAGGAAATTTTTATTCTAAAGTGTATTTAAACATGAAAAGGATTGAAAATAAGGAAGTTAATTGCAAGTAAAAGAGTTAAGTGTTCTGTTCCAGGAATTAGAAAAGAAATGACAAACTTTCAGTTGATATAAAAGAAACAGAAACTCTATGGCACTAGAAAATTAAAATAAAAATGACTTCCTTAACAAGAACAGGAAGATATAAAAATTTCAGGAAATAACAAGAATAAAAAAATAAAAACATGAAAAATCCTCAATAAAATTGTTGGAGTACAATGTTGAGAACAATTTCTCATAGTACAAAGCAAAAAGATAAATTTAAGAAAATAGGAGATAAAAGATAGGAGAATTAGAGAACCTGTTGAGGAGGTCTAACATCTAAATAATAGAAATTCATAAGGAAAGACAAAGAGGCAAAAAGAGGCAAGAAAATAGAGGAGAAGAAATTACTAATGAAGTGATTTAAGAATGTTTCCCCTGTTTGAAGAATGACTCAAGTTTCACAATTAAATGGATCCACCAACTGAAGGGTTCAAATCTGGGACAATCTTCATAAAATTTCAGAACATTGGAGATCCTACACTTCTTCATAGAGGAGAAGAGTAAAAGGCTTAACAAAAATGTTAAAGATTCAGAACTGCATCAATCTTCTCACCAGTAATAATGAAAAGCCAAAACCAATAGAACAATATCATTCTGAGAAAATAATTCCATCCTAGGATGTAACAAGTAGCTAAACTATCAAATAAGTGTGAGAGTAGAATAAAGGCATTTTTTCCTAGATGTGCAAGATTCTAACCACTTTGAGGGAGTAAGCTAAGAAAGAAGACATGGGATTTAGGCAATGGGAGCTGACACAGGAAAAGGAAAGGGAATCTCCAGTATAATTGGTGGAGTGAAATCTCAGAAAAACAACTGCAGAGCAGGGAGAAAGCAACCAGCAGTTTCCAGAAGAGATATCTTCAAAAAGATAAAATTGATAGATTCTAATATACGTTAATATATTATTGAAGCTATTTCTACTATGGAGCAGGTTTTGAGAATGAAACACTTGCAAATGAAACAAAACAGATATTAACTCCAGGAAAACAAAAAAAAATGATGCAGGAAAGATTACTTTAAGATAAGTAGCATTTTGTAGTCCTAATAATGATTTATAATTATGGTTAAATGATTATGATTTAGCCAAATTGACTTTATAACTACCCTGGAAGAAAAGAGCATAGGGTGTAACAATGCATTGTAGAGAGAGAATAATGGTGAAAGTGAACTGAACACAGATATCAATATTCTGTATTGGAAAAATAGGAAATCTTCTTAAGAAAGAAATAGCAATATAAGAACTTTTTAACACACACCAATGATAAGAATTAGCTAAAATACTTGAAAATGGTTGTTTCTGGGGAACAGGAATGAGGAAGATGTGACAGAAGTGTTGTTTTGAAAAAATTCTATTTGTACAAGTATATGACTTTTCCAAGTATATTCATATGTAACTTTTATAAAAATAAATACTAAATAAAAAATAAAGAAACTAACACTGTAAAATAACTTGGAATAAGGGCCACAAGAGCAGTAAAATGATGTGAACAACAAAGAAATACATATGATCAACAGAACTAAAAACTTATATTTTTAAGTCCATAAATGGAGCATTTCTCTGATAATAGTGAGCAAAAAAGTGAAAGTAACAAACAAAAATTGGGGACAATAAGGAGATATAACATTACAAACATAATTTTCTAACAAAAGGTTATATAAGAAAATTATAGAAAAATATTTGGAAACAAATGAAATAAATAATTTCTAATAAAACATAAATTATAAAAATTGACCCAAAATGTAGAAGACATAAATTAATCAATAATAATTTTTAAAAATTGAACTGGTAATCAGATGTCTTACTCAAAAGATATGCCTAGTTAACTTTATAGGCAAGCTTTATCAACTCTCAAGGAACATATTCTTTCTATATCTTATACAAACTGTTTTAGAGAATATATGAAGGAAAGCTATTGGAATCATTTTATGAGGCTAATAAAATCTTGATACCAAAATTGCATAAAAATAGTGCAAAAAATTAAAATTATAGACCATCCTCACTTATAAGGATAGATATTAAAGTTCTAAAAGCTTATTAACTAATTTACAACTTAGTGACACTAAATATTAAAAATACATATTATATAAAAGTATTAGTTTTCTATTGTTGTATAATAACCATAAAACTTAGTGGTTTAAAACAATGCTTTATTATCTTGCAGTTTCTATATGTGAGAAGTTCAGACACAGCTTAAATGAATCTTCTGCTTAGGGCCTCACAAGGCTGCTATCATCATGATTGCAGGGCTGGGGTCTCATTTGAGTCTTGTAGTCTTCTTCAAAGCTCGCATGATTGTTGGCAGAATTCATTTCCTTGCAACTGTGAGATTTATAATGGCTTGTTTCTTCAAGGCCAGCCAGAGAATACCTTTAACCACTAGAGCCTCCATGAAAATGATAGCCTGATTAGGTCAGGTCCATTCAGGATAATCTACCTCTTTTTTGATTAATTAAGTCAACTAGGGACTTTATTTGTATCTGGGAGATTCCTTCACTTTGCCATGTTCTATGGAACAAATATCAGGTTTCACACACACACCATGGGAGGGGATTACACAAAGCATGGGTACCAGGGCACGGTAGTCACACAGGACATCTTAGAATTTTGCCTTCCACAACCAAGTACAGTTTATCCCAGGAAGACAAAAATGATTTAACATAGAAAAAATTATTAATGTAATAAATATGCTATATTAACAAATAAAAAAGAAATATATAATTATATATAGAGAGAGGTTGAAAATACATTTGATAAAATTCAATACTCATTCAGGAAAAAATAAATTCTTCAATGAATTCAGAAAAGAAGGTAACTTCTCTAACTAATAAAATTTACCATCTGTCAACATTTATGTAAAATGTTATTGGCCCAGCATGTAAGGAGCCTGAAATCACTACCTCATTCTAGCAATAGGTAAAAAGCTGAACAAATTGAAAAATCAACAATTCTGCTTCGATTCATAAGAGACATGAGGTCACTGAGCAAACCACTGCCCCCAATTGAAGAGATACACAGGTGACTATAGAGAATCATAACTTATAGAAGCAGAAACCCATGAGGAAACCAGTGTTGGAGAAGGGCAACCTGAGCTGTAATTAATGAATTGCTTGAGGCTCAGTGTGGACAAGTCTGTGAGATAAAAATTTCACACAGGTGCTGTTATCAGAAGAGTCCCATACTCTAGTGAATTTTACCTTTTGGAATTCAACCAGGTTTTCACAGTGAATGTTGGAGAAAAATCCCCTTGTACTTCCAGCAGAGGTAGTGGCAAAGAAACTATTTCCAAACACTGCAGAGCACTCCGTTCTTAACATTGTCTGCCCTCACAAGAAAGTATTTAACCAGAGATTAACCTGCTGGAATTTTATCAGAGTCTAACTGAGCTGGGGAAGGGAAATACCCAACTCCAGCCTATGCTAACCACCCTGTCCTACCAAATTAGGGTATGGGGAGAAGACTAAGAATCACAGGTGAAGTTCACAGTCCAGAGGCATAGGCTCAAAAAAAGACTGAGATCTAATTATAGGACTATATGTAATACGCTTCCCCTTTCTCCACACCTCACTGCAACATGACAAAAGGCCTATTTCCAGTAATTTATTTTACACAGTATATCATGTTTGTCTATTTAAAAAATTACAAGGCATACTAAAAGGCAAAAAGAAAACACAAAAAACAAAAAACTGTGTGAACAGACAGAGCAAGCATCAGAACCACACTCAGATATGGTAACAATGTTGGAATTATCAGACTGATAATTTAAAACAACTATGATTAAATTCTAAGGGTTTTAATGGATGTCAGTCCCCAGAAGGTTAAAGCTAAGCCCACTGTAAAGGGTTAAAGCCAGGCCCGTGGCCCAGGCTTGACCTTGGTATAATCAGTCCATGTGTGGGGTTGAGGAATTTCTGGGGCTGACATTTACTGCACATATACTGCCTTATGTAACCATGAAAACCTAAACAATTGCTACTGGGCAGATGTGGCAAGATGCCACTTTTGTTTGAATACGTGTATATAGTCCCAGGTGCGCAATAAAGTAGCTTGCTTGCTTGCTGGTGTGTTTATGGTCCCCCATGTCAGCTCCGCGTGTATTTTTTCAATTGGGTGTACCACAGCCGAAACCTGCCCTGTCTGGACACCTTGGCAATGACAATGGATAAAGTAGATAGAATGCAAGAATAGATAGGCAATGTATGTAGAGAAATGTAAATTCAGAAAAGGAACCAAAATAAATACTAGAGGTAAAAAATGCTGTAAAAGAAATGAAGTATGGGTTTGATAGGCTTACTGATAGACTGCGCTTGGATAAGGAAAGAATCTCTGAGCTTAAGGATATCTCAATAGAAATCTCCTAAAGAAAAAGAGAAAAATGATGGGAAAAGAACAGAATAACTAAGTATTATGGGACAACTACAAAAGGTGTAACATACTTGTAATGGAAATACCAGGAGAAGAGGAAAGAGAACAGAATATATATATCTGAGAATGAGAAAGGAGGGAAGAGAGCAGAACAGAGATGGGGCTGTGGATGCAACCCGGAACTGGCAGAGGGGATGAGGTTGGAGGCCTGGGGACACAATTCAAAGTGCAACATAAACCCAAGGCAGGCTGAAGACAGAGAGCTGACAAGAGTGGAGACATGGGCTGCTGAAGCCCCATAAGATTTTGAATAAGTTAAAATCCAAGCCCAGTGGTGGTGTGCTGTGGCCCCCATTGAAGTGCTGTGCTGTGAGTGAGAATTCGGCCACAGCTGCAAATAGGAGCTGACAGGTGCAACAGTTCTGGTTCCACTGCAGATTGGTTCTGGGTGAGTTTGAAACTGAATGCCAGCTGTCTTGGAAAAGCTGACCAGAACAAATCCTGGTCTGGATGGAACACGGGCTCATGAGCAAAGAGAAAGTCAGAGATGGCATTGTCCACTCTACACAGCCCACCCAGTGCCCTAATAGCAAGCTTTTGTTTTGGCTCACACCAGCCTGGTCCTGCCCAGTGTTCTTGGCGTGACCCAACCCGGGCCCACCAGGTGCTCTTTTGTTTTGGTGCATGCCTGCTCAGTGCTCTCAGAAGGATGCAATCTGGAACCTGCCTGATACTCTTTAGTTTCAGTGTGGCTGCCTACTCGGATGCCCCCTGTTCTTAGCATGTGCCAACTTGGGTGTGCCTAGTACTCTTTTGTTTGGGTTTATAACCACCCAGTGCTCTCAGCAAGAGTCAACCCAAGCCCACCCAGTGCTGTTTTGTTTCTTCATGCACACACTTGTTTGGGCCCACCAGATGGAGGACAGTAGAATCAGCACCCAGGGGAATGAACCAAGGGTAACCATCATGTGCAGGCAGAAACTGTAGACAATGAGCCTGGATGCATCCCCTAACTCTTTCCCAAAGCTCACTCCCCCAATTCCACCTAGTGCCTACTTTATTGCCAGCTAAAAAAGGCAAACTACCATTAATCTGTGAGCAAACAAACCTGCACCTCTCCCAACAAACCCCACCTCTGTGGAAACTGGCAGGAGGGGTCAGGGAAACTGCAGAACACAGGCAAATTAGCTTTGCCCTGCACTGACATCAGAGACATAGCATATCATCACCCATCACATTTTCCCAGAGAGGAGGCACATAGAGAGCATTGAGACCAAGGTGACTGGGTCAAAGAAGTAAAATCCACCGTCCAGGACACCTCCCAGAGTGAGATTACTAAATAACCAAGAGAAAATATTGTAAGATGCTGGAGTGGCACAAACTGGGAAGTGAATGAAAGACCTCTTTATGTCTGCCAGGGAAAAAATCCTGAAGCTCGGAAAAAGAAAGACATCAAATACAACTAGTACCTTACGGTTCAAAGTCACTCAGAAAGAAAATGAAAAATCTCCAGAAAAGGAAATTATAGATTTGAAAATATATAATCTTAGTGACACAGAATTCAAGATTACAGCTCTTAAGACACTCAGAGGGTTTAGAGAATGTTGGCAGAGCACTGAGACGCAGCTAAATGATTTGAAAAAGAAATTCTACAAGCCAGGAGGGAGTAGAATCAAATATTCAAAATATTAAAAAAAGACACTAACAGCCAAGAATAATTGATCCAACAAAGTTATACTTTAGTTATAAAGAAGAAATAAAGACCTTTTCAGACATACAGTAGTTGAGAAAATTCTCCACCATGAGGCTGGCATTTCATGAAATACTAAAGAAAAATATTTGACCTGAAATATAAAAATCAAAGTTAATGAGGAAGAGTTGGGACAACAAATTAAGAAATAAGAAAGGGAGAAGGTAATGGCCAAAGGAAAACCTCATATATCAATCATAACCCTAAATGGAAATGGACTAATCTCACCCATAAAAAGGCACAGAGCAGCAGACTGGATTAAAAAACAAAATTTATCCATATGCTGCCTCTAAGAGACACACCTCAGCCTTAAGGACAAACACAGACTCAGAGTGAAAGGGTAGAGAACAATATTCTAAGCAAGTGGCATGCAAAGAAAAGCAGGAGTTGCCATACTGACATCTGAAAAAACAGACCTCAGGACAAAAAATGGTAATAAGAGACAGAGATGGACATTTCACAGTGATAAAATAGGCAATACAATAACAAAAAGACATGACACTCATTAATATATATGCCCCCAATAAGGAAGCACCAAAATTTACAAAGCGACTACTAAAAGGATGAACTCAGAAAAACACAATTATAGTAGGGGACCTAAACATCTCCTTGACAGCCATGCACAGATCATCCACACAGAAAATAAGTAAGGTAATAAATGATATATTACAGCAATTGAACATAGTTGACATTTATAGAATACTCCATCCTTAACACAAGAATATATATTCCTTTCTAGTGCACATGGAATATTCTCAAGGATAGACCATATTCTGGAACACAAAACTAGCCTCAGGAAATTCAAGAAGATTGAAATCATATCAAGTGTATTCTCAGATCACAAAGCTTTGAAATTGGAAATAAGTTGCAAAAATAAAGCAGAAAAAGTCATGGATACATTGAGATTAAAAAACATGTTATTTAAAAAATGACTGGATCAAAGAAGAAATTAAAAACACATTAAAATACATAGAAACTAATGAGAATGAAAAGACAACATATCAAAATTATTGGGATGTGAAAAAGCAGTATAAGAGGGAAATTTATCACTACAGACCTATCTCAAGACACAAAAAATATCGCAATGAAACATCCTAACATACCATCTTAAAGAACTAGAAAAAGAAGAACAGAAAAAAACTCAAAGTCAGCAGAAAGAAAGAAATAAAAAAAAATAGAGAAGAGCAAAACGAAATTGAGAACAGAAAGACAATAGGAAAAATTAATGCAACAAAGAGCCGGTTCTTTGAAAAAAAATCAATAAAATTGACAAACACCTGGCTAGACTAACCAAAGGACAAAAAGAAAGGACAAAAATAACTAAATTAGAAATAAAAATAGATAATTAAAACTGATAACACAGGAACACAAAAGATCATAAGAAAATATTGTAAAGGGCTTTATGCCACAAAATTTAACAACCTAGAAAAAATGAACAACTTTCTAGAAACATATAGTTGACCTAGACTGATCCAAGAAGAATGGGATGATCTAAATAGAACAAACAATAGCAAAGAATTTCAAATGATCATCCAAATCCTCCCCAAAGACAAAAACCACAGACCAGGTGATCTCACAAATTTTACCAAGCATTCAAAGAAGAATTAAAGCTTATTCTGAGATACTTCTGAAAAATTGAGTATGAGGCAATACTTCCCAACTCATTCAACAAAGCCAACATTACTCTAATATCAAAGCCTGGTAAGGTTAACACAAAAAAAGAAAACTATAGACCAACATCTCTGATGAACACAGAAGCAAAAATCCTAAACAAAATACTAGCAAAAAGAATACAACAATGCATCAAAAAGATTATATACCATGATCACGTGGGATTCAACCCGAGAGCACAAGAATGATTCAACATATGCAAATCAATCGATGTAATACGTCACATAAACACATGAAGAAATAAAAAATATATGACCATATCAAATGATGCAGACAAAGCATTTGACAAGATAAAACATCCATTTATGATCAAAACACCGAATAAGATGGGTATAGAAAGAAAGTCTGTCAACATAATAAAGGCCATATATGGCAACTCTTTAGCTAATACTATACTGAATGGAGAAAAGCTGAAGCTCATTTCCCTAAAAATCAGAAACAGGACAGGGATGCCCACTGTCATCATGCTATTCAATATAGTACTGGAAGTTTTAGCCAGAGCAATCAGGCAAGAGAAATAACAGGTATCTAAATTGGGAGAGAAAAAGTCATACTGTCACTATTTGCAGATAACATGACCCTTTATATAGAAAATTCTGAAGACTCCACCAGAAAACTAGTAGAAACAATAAACACAGTGAAGTCACAGGAGACAAAATCAACACGAAAATCAATTACATTTCTGTATACAAACAATGAATCTTCAGAAAAAGAAGTGAGAATATCAATAACTTTTGAGATTGCAACCAAAAGAATAAAATACCTGTCAATTAACTTAACAAAGAACCTAACAGACTTATACATGGAAAACTATAAGACACTTTTGGAGGAAATTGAGGAGGACACAAAGACATGGAAAGATATTTTGTGTTCATGGTTAGAAAGACTTAACATTGTTAAAATGACCATATTACCCAAAGCAAAATACAGATTTAATGCAATTTCCATCAAAATCCCACAAACATACTTTCACGAAATAGATTTAAAAAATTATCAGATTTGTATAGAATCACAAAAGAGCTCAAATTGCCAAAGCAATCCTACATAAAAGAATAAGTCTGGAGGTATCACATTCTTTGATTTTAATTGATGCTATAAAGTATCAATAATCAAAACAGCCTGGTATTGGCAGAAGAGCAGACATACAGGCCAATGAAATGGAAAAAAAAAAAACCAAACAAACACCTCCAGAAATAATCCACAAATATATGGACGAATAATTTTTGATGAAGGAGCAAAAAACGTCTTTTCAGTAAATGGTGCTGGGAAAACTGGAAAAACATATGCAAAAGAATTAATCTGAGTTGTGAACTGTCACCATATACCAAAATTAATTCAAAATGAATTAAAGACCTCCTCATAAGACCTGAAACAATAAATTATAGAAGAAAACACTGGTACTAAACTTATAGACCTTGGGCTCAAGAAGAACTTCATAAACCTGACCTCAAAGGTAAAGGAAGTAAAAGCAAAAGTAAATTAATGGGATACCAACCTAAAAAGTTTCTGCACAGCAAAAGAAACCATCAACGAAGCAAAGAGACAGTCAACTGAATGTGAGAAAAAATTTGCAAACAATGTATCTGATAACAGGACTAATATCTAAAATGTATAAATAACTAGTAGAACTCAACAATAAAAAACAAAACAAACAACACAATTAAAAAGATGGCAGAGAACCTGAATAGACACTTCTCTCATGAAGACATACAAATGGCCAATAGACATATGAAAAAATGCTCAATTTCATTAACTATTAGGGAAATGCAAATCAAAACTATAATAAGATACCTACCACCTCTCACATTTTAGAGTAGCTACTATCAGCAAGACAAGGAATAACAAGTGCTGGAGAGCCTGTGGAGAAAAAGCAACCCTCAAACACTGCTGATGGGAATGCAAATTGGTACAACTGCTATGGAGTACAGTGTGGAGGTTCCTCAGAAAATTGGAAATGGAGTTACCATATGAACTGGCAATCCCCTTCTGGGTATCTATCCCCCAAATTTAAAAACCTTAGTCCACAAAAACTTATGTACCCCCAATGTTCATAGCAGTGCTGTTCACGGTGTCCAAGTCAAGGAAATAATTGAAATGCTTTGTGATAGATAGTGTATAAAGAAGCTGTGGTACTTATATACAATAGACTATTATTTAGCTAGAGGAAAAGATGACATACTGCCATTTGCAAAAAAAAAAAAAAAAATGTATGGATGAACCTGGAAAACATCATGCTAACTGAAATAAGCCAGAAAGAAAAAAAGAAAAACATAACTTTATTCATATGTGGAAATAAAACTGAAAAAAATAAAGAAACAAAAACTCATGGACACAATCAATAATTTAGTTGTTACTTGAGGGTAAGAAGGAGGGATTGCTAGAGGAGGGAAAGGAGAGTGAAATATATGGTGATGGAACGAGAAGTAACACTGAGTGGTGAACACAATTCAACATACAGATGATGCACTGTAGAATTGTACACCTGGAACCTATGTAATTCTTGTTAACCAATGTCACCCCAAAAACTCTAACAATAAAAAATTTTCCAAAGACTCCACAGAAAACTAGTAGAAACAATAAACGAAGACAGTAAATTTGCAGGATACAAAACAATGTACAAAAATCAATTGCATTTCTATATACCAACAATGAAAGTTTAGAAAAAAATGAGAAAATCAATACCTTTTATGATAACAACAAAAAGAATAAAATATCTAGGAATTAACAAAGAATGAGAAGGACTTATACACTAAAAACTATATGTCATTATTAAAAGAAATTGAAGAGGACACAAAGAAAAGATATTCTGTGTTCATGGATTGGAAAACTTAACACTATTAAAATGGCCATATTACCCAAAACAGTATACAGATTTAATGCAGTTCTCATCAAAATCCCTAATACATTATTTTAAAAATCAGATTGTTAAAAACCATCAGATTTGTATTGAATCGCAAAAGGCCCTGAATTGCCAAAGCAATCCTACTGAACAAGAAACATGCTGGAGGCATCACACTCCTAGACTTCAATTTTTACTACAAAGCATAGTCAGAAAAATAGACACACAGACCAATGGAATATAACGAAAATCTAGAAATAAATCATCATATATATGGACAGATAATTTTTGACAAAGGAGCAAAAAACATACAATGGAAATAAGAAAGCCTCTTTAGCAATTTATGCTGTGAAAGTTGGAAAGCCATGTGCAAAAAGAAAAAAAAAATCTGGTTTGTGATCTGTCATGCTATACCAAGATTAACTCAAAATGGATCAAAGACCTTTACATTAGACTTGAAACAATAAGTTACAAAGAAGGAAAACATTGATACTAAACGTATGAACCTTGGGTTCAAGGAGGATTTTAAGAATTTGACCTCAAAAGCAAAAGAAATAAAAGCAAAAATAAATGACTGTGACTACACCAAACGAAACAGCTTCTGCACAACGAACGAAACCATTGATAAAGTAAAGAGGCAACCAAGCAAATGGGAGAAAATATTCTCAAGCAACACCTCCAAAATGGGCCTAATATCCAAAATGTACTTGTATAAAGACCTCGTACAACTCAACAACAACAAAATAAACAATCCAATTAAAAAATGGGCAGAGTATCTGAACAGACATTTCTCCCAAGAAGACATAGAAATGGCCAATAGATATATGAAAAAATGTTCAACTTCACTAGCTACTATGGAAATGCAAATCAAAATCACAATCAGATAACACCTCACAACTGTTAGAATGGCTAACTTCAATAAGACAAGTAATAGTAAATGGAGAGGCTGTGGAGGAAAAGGAACCCTCATACACTACTGATGGGAAAGTAAATTAGTACAGACAGTGTGGAGAAGAATATGGAGGTTCCTCAAAAATTTAAGAATAGTTACCATATGACCTAGCAATCCCTCTTCTGCGTAGCTACCAAAAACTATTAAATCTTTTTCCTGCAAAGATGTATGTACCCCAATGTTCATTGCAGCGTTATTCACAGTGGTCAAGACATGGAAACCATCAAAATGTCCTTTGATAGGTGATTGGATAAAGAAGATCTGGTAGATACACAGAACAGAATATTACCTGGCCATAAGAAAAGATGAAATACTGCCATTTGCAACAACGTGGATGAATATTGAGATTATCATGCTATAGAAAATAAATCAGACAGAAAATGTCAAGAACCATATGATATCACTCACATGTGAGATATAAAACTAAAAGCAACAAAGAAACAAGATAAACATACAATGAAACAGAAACTTAGAGACACATATAAAAATTTAGAGGTTACCAGAGGGTGGGGGGGTTCTAGAGGAGGTGGGGGTCAAATATAAGGTGATGGAAGGAGAACTGACTCTGGGTTTTGAGCACACAGTTCAACACATAGGTGATCTATTATAGAACTGTACACTTGAAACCTATATGAGCTTGGTAACTCACGTCACCCCAACAAACTTAATAAATACATTTTTTAAAAAGCCAGAACTCCTTGACAGTTATCCTAGAACAATATTTCCCAATGGCAAACCTCCCAAAAACAGGAATAAATAGGTGCTATGTAAAATTAAAATTATTTGATAAAATAAAGTTTTGAAGTGTTGGGTTAAACAAATAGTCTAGTGTGCATCTAAGAGGGTGACACTGCATTTCCCAAACATGTGTGATCATAAAATGTTCTTTTTAAATAAAATATCTTGCTGGACTAATTTTCTAAGGAGTTTAGGATATGGTTTCCTTTCTTAACCTCTCCTATATCCCAATAATTGCAAATATCTTTGAATTTATTGCCTAAATATCATAGGATTCTCCCTCAGTGACCACAGTTCTTTGAACAATCAGTTTCATTCTCTTTCTCTAAACAGCTGCCAGGGACTAAAGTTACAAAAATGACTATTAGTCTGCTGCTTGAAACACTTTAATAGACCACCATTTCAATATAAAGTTTCTTAGTCTGGCAAGACCACTTACTTGTCAGTCTAAATGTTTGTGCTCTTTCCCAATACTTCCCACACCTTTGGTAGTAAAGCACCTATAGTTCACCAAGTATGACCCAGCATTTATTTTCTCTGTACTGTCCTCTGCCTATAATTCCAAACATTGTATATCATATCTAAGGATAATGATTTCTACTTGCTGCACTGGATTTTATAATCTAAGTGAAAAACCAATAGTAATACATTTATAATAATTGGCAAATAATATAAGTTTATTAGCCAGCCTGGTGGGTGGGTTTCTTTCCAGGTCTTGGTGTTCTGTGAACTGAGCCTTGTGCATCTGTGTAATGAGTTCTGATGAAAGTTTCTCATCATAACTTTGAGTTATACCCCATTTGGTTAAAACAAATGCCAACATCATGTGGGCTCTTTTTCTATAACCAACTACAAATCTGATTCATCTAGTATTTGGCAAAATATCTCTATTTTTATGACCTCTTCATTATAGTGGGGTCATATCGACATTAAAAATCATAACAATGTTGATTTCATTAAAATTAATAACTTTGTTCATCAAAAGACACCATTAAGAGGGTATAAAGGGTAGCCACAAAGTGGGAAGAGAGATTTGCAAAATATATAACTGATATAGGGCTTGTATCCAGCGTACTTGAAGAATTTCTACAAATCAATAAGAAAAAGACACACAGCATATAGAAAAATGAACAAAAATTCAAACCACCACTAAACAACAGAAGAAATTTAAATGCCTAATAAATATAATAAAAAGTATACAACTTCAGGGAAACACAAATAAAACCAGAGTAAGACACCATTTTGTTTAAAATTTAGCCCATCAGAATGCCTAAAACTAGAAAAGTTTGACAATACCAAATGTCATTGAGAATGTGGAACAAGAGTGATTCAGTGCTCATGGTACAAATACTTAGGAAAACTGGCAGTATTTGCTAAAATTGACCATATAAACTGATGACTGAACAATAGTACTCCTGAGTGTAAATCCATCAGAAATGCTTATGTAAGTGCATCAAAATATATGTACAAAGATGTTCATAAAAGCCCCAAAGTAAAATAATGCAAATATCCACCAATAGCAGAATGGATAAATTAATTGTAGATTATTTATTCCATGGAATATTGTACAATGACAATAAATATACAACAAATTAGATAAATCTCACAAACACGATGCTGAAAGAACCTGACCCCAAAGACTATAGAGAATGCAAAGTATTCTATTCCATTCCATGAAATTCAGAAAGAGACCAGACTTATATTTAATAGTATGGTGAATGTATATATGTGGTAAAACTATTTTTAAAAGCAAAAAAAAATGATGTCAACAAAAATCAAAGTAGTGGTTACTTGTGGAAGAGGAAGGAGATTGCGATTGAATGGGCCCATGAAGTGTTGATAGGGGACTCATTGAGTTTGGAAAATTTTCTATTTCTTGACCTGGATGTTGGTTACACTGGTGTTCACTGAACAATAACTTATTAAACTATATATTCTCATGTTATGCACTTTTAAAGTTTGAATTTTATTTCATAGTAAAGCAGTTTTAAAATACTAATATCTGGGTTCCACCCCAATTCAATTGCAGCAAAATTTTTGAGTGAGAGTGGGGTTCGTGCATCTGTAGTTTCAAAAAGTCTTTTAGGTGATTTTAGTAAATAGTCATGGTTGAGAATTGATGATCTAGAAGAAGATTAAACTTTCTCCGGTATTATTTTTCATCTCTGACTTGATCTTCCATAAAGTTGATGGAAATTCTTACTATGTTTATTAGTGATATTTTCATATGTTGGTGTCTTGTTTCCTCATTAGTACATACCTTGAGGGCAAGGGACAGTCTTACACCAATTGGTACACCCTGCAGTGCCTAGCACAGTGTTTATTGGTTGACTAACTTAATGTTTATCTAGGGTATCTCCAAAGACTGTAAACCAAACATATGAATTAACTCTGAGAGCTGAGCACTATGGGAAATACTGAGGAGGTATATAGAAAGAGGAGTGAAAAGGGAGAAGCAGCATTTCAGGAAGTTACACATTACCAATTCCTTTTTTTTTGAAAAGCTGTTTGCAAGAAACCCCACCCCTGTCAGTACAAACCCTGCAACTCCTTCTATTAAACAGGGTTACATGCTCCTAGCTTTGTCCTTGGCGCTTCTGAGAGCCAATAAAAACAAAAATATGCACAAGGACAGAGAAACACAAAGGGGATGACAGAGGTATAATTTTAAGAGAAAGGCCTTAAGCTTCTAGCCAGGTCAGGTAGAATTCTATCCCAAAGTTCATTGGAACTATTAGGAACTGCCTACCATCTACAGGTCTATGCATGGGGGAATGCTTTGAAGAGATCCCTTCCATTTATCTCAAAGGGTCTTGTGGTATAGGCATAGATGGACAGGACAGTTTTGATCAGAACAAAACTGGCCAATATCTAAAGTGGCATCTCGACTGGGGGTTCCCTCTAGATGAAGTGCTTCCTATTTGAGAAAACTTCAGCTACTAGGAACTGAGGTGTTAATGACCAATATAAGGCTATCTAACTTACTCTACCAAGAGAGATGTCATTTACATTTGCAGTTGTTCTTAATACTGTATAACTGGAAGAGTGACTAGATTTGGGAAGTTCAGACATTGGGGCAGTTTGGTGAATCCATGAAATATTTTGTGGAGAGAGATTAAGACCCCTCAAACTCCACTGTGTAACTTTGGGATCCCAGGGGCTGATTTCACTTACAAAACAACTGGGGACTATTGTCTTAATCCCAATCATGGAGTCAATCCAAGTTTTCACTTTCAACTGTCCTGGACTCCCAATAGACTAGGTCATTCCATTTCTGCCCTGCCTAGAACTGCCCATTCCTCTCCTCCCCTGCACCTGACCTTATCCAAATATCTTCAATGCCTAATTCCTGCCCTTCTATTTCATAAAATCTTACAGATATTTATCAATTTCCTCTTCTGATTTCTACAGCCTTTATTGTCTGATTATTTTGTCTATTGACTTTAAAAATATTTTCTGAGCACTCTAGAGATCTATTTGGTAGAAGTTTAATTGACTTCACTTTCCCACTGCAGCAGAAAGTACATTTAGCCACCATTTGCATATTCATTTGAGTATTTCTGATCTATTTATGTGTTTGTTCTTTGTATTCCCTTTGAATTAGCTATAACATCTGCCTGGTTTTCTCATTATGAGTTAAATAAAATCTTTAACGTATGTTAATTTTTATGTCTCTATGACAGTCAAAACTTTATATCACTTAAAAAATTATCTTCAACAGGTTAAATACCATACTGGAATGGAAATAGACATAGGGCACTGAAATAAAATAAGGCCTAGTTTTTGCATTAATCCTCTTTGAACCGCCTCAGAAAAAGTAAATTCCTTAAGGTCAGAAAAACCTTGTATCTTCTTTAATGAGGACTTGTTGGTTATTTGCTTATTGGATTAATTTTGTTCTGTAGAACATTTTTCTTTTTCTGCTCTAAACCAAATGGCTACTGTGTTGTGATGAGAAGGTGGAAGGATTTCATTTTAAAATATAGTTAGGAAATCTTTTGGGAACTCAAAAAAAAAACTGTTCCTCCAATCAAGGGCTTAAAATTACTGGAATTATGAATACTTTTGGCCTTGGAGGAAATAAATATCACATTCTTGCTCACTGAAATGAATAAAATTAAACCTTGTGGTTTTATGTATTTTTTTAGGTTTTCCAGAAAGAACAAAAGGTTGACTAAACCGTCCTTTCATATTTTCCAACAAAAATTCTTTATGTTTATATTGTGTATCACCTTTCATTTGAGGTGCTTTAAATGCCTGGAAAAGATTTAACTTCATAATCACCTTGGGATCTATATGGGAATCATTTCCCCCCATTTTGAAGACAAGAAAACTGAAGAGTGTGATGACAAAGTTTTGCAGGGCAGCACAGAAGCAGACAGAATTCTTAAGTTCTAGATTAGTCCTCTAAGCTCAGGTCAGCATGTACTTGTTCTAATCCTTGACATTCTTAATGGCCATTAGAAAAAGCTAAGCTTGTTGTCAGGGGACATGGAAATGACCCAAACCTAAAAATTCTCATATAACCCCAGTTTTCATAAAACCCTTGGGAATTTGCCCAAATTTTTGTTTAATTAGAATTCTGATTAACAGAACATTTGTATAACTGACATTTACTCTGCAAGCATCACAGCTCCCCATAGCTCCACTAATAATCATGTTCTGGCTGAATATGAGGGTCTAAACTAAGTTTTAATCTGCTTTCACTAAGTTTGATATAAATTGCTTATATTCATACAAAATCTTGCATGCTAATGTTCATATCACCATTAATTATAACAGCCAAAATATGGAAACAACTTAAATGTCTATAAACTGATGGATAGGTAAACAAAATTGTGGTGTATCCATACAATGGGATACTATTTAGCAATTAAAATTAAGTGCCAATGCATGCCACAATATGAATGGACGTTGAAAACATGCTAAATGAGAGGCTAGACACAAAGTGCTACATAATACAAATTCCATTTCTATGAAATGCCAAGAAAAGGCAAATCTATAGGGACAGAAAGTAGACTGGTGGTTGCCTAAAGCAAGGTGTGGAAATACAGAGTCATGGCTAAAGGATACTGGTTTCTTTTTAGGATGATGGAAATGTTCCAAAGTTGGATTGTGGTAATGCTTACACAACTCTGTAACTATACTAACAATCATTGAATTGTAGATTTAAAATGAGTGAATTTTATGGTATGTAAAGTATACCTTAAAGTTGTTAATAAATAAATTGCTTCACAATGACTCCCCCAAATACATCTCTAGCCTTGACAGCTCTACAACAATATCAAAGAAGCAAATTGTCTTTGCAAAGACAACATTTATCATTTTATATCATTTTAAGTTTGACTTTCAGGACAATGATATAGGTTGCATGGGATTCAAAGCTTCAATATGGTGATCTGAGGGTAATTTGACCGCAGATGTGCAGCTTTAACAGGGTGTTAATTGGGAAGCTGGTGAACACCTCCTCCACAGACAGCCCAGAAAGCTGTGCCAGAATTTGCTAGTGAATAGAATAATTCAAGAGCCAAATTCATGATAAAAAATGAAGAGGAATTGAACCTGTTTTTATAGTGCAGCCATTACCACACAAAATGACTAAAAGCACATTTTAATTGGAACTGAAGATTTTTTTAC
The DNA here is from genome assembly GCA_004026885.1 of Lyroderma lyra. Taxonomy (NCBI): domain Eukaryota; kingdom Metazoa; phylum Chordata; class Mammalia; order Chiroptera; family Megadermatidae; genus Lyroderma; species Lyroderma lyra. The sequence continues at coordinate 51,884 of PVJL010004097.1, forward strand.
TTCACCAATAATCAGAACCACTTCAGGTTTGGGAACTATTTCTCACTGTGGAAGGAAAACAAAAGAGGTAAATTAATGGCTGAGATTATCTAATAGAAGTAACTTTCCCACATTCAGCAGTTGGTTTATTTAGCATGGGTAAAAAAGTCTTGCTGATTCCTTGGGGAATCAGAAGTCTAAGATTTCTATGTGTAATAGAAGCACAGCTAGCTGATATTGTACTTTGTTTCTCTGATAATGTACATTGATTCTCTCAAATGCTGAGCCCTCAGATACTGGGGTAGGGGATGATGAACTGCTCTTCTCTGGGAAGATAGCTAACACTCTGGAGTTGAGGGGAAAAAATTTGCATTTTAATTGGAGATCACAGAGCTCTAAACTCTACATTTTTAGCATCCCCTGAATATCTATCCCTTTGTTCCTCCTGGAAGACCTCAAGAAAGGAGCAATCAATTACTCCTAAGGGACAAAAGCCAGCGGCATAACAATTGGATGACTGAAAAGCCTTAACGATTTTTACCTAAGTAGAAGAGTCTTCTACTTTTATGGGAAAATGGTTTGAAATAAGAAGCTATTGGTGATATTAACTAAAGATAGCTTTCTGAGAGTCCTGATCCTTTCCAAAAATAATAGATAGAAATCTTGCTATTTAAAACCCTTTTAATATATAAGTGTATCATATGTCTAAGAAAAACAGAAATTATCTTTCTTATGTCCAACCATACTTGTAGGAAAAATTAAATCTAAAGCAAAACATAAAACTAAGAAGTCATGGCTGTCCTTCAAAAAACCTCAAACTTACCTAATGGGAAAAGCAGTGTTTTCCCACAAACATTTCAATCACTGCATCCCAATCTAACATTGCATAAAAGCAGTGAGCCTCAAATTTCTACAATCAACCCAAGCTCTCTGAAAACAGAGAAAATTCATCCTGTCCTTGGACTAATGCTGTGTATTATTTGGCATGTTAAATGTACAAAACAGTCTCTTAGCATCTTCCATGAGTGATTTGAACCACATAATTTAATAAGATCCACAAAACAAATCTCACTTCAGGTATAAGAAATGAAATACTTACGTTTCCTGATGTCTAGATTAGAGTAAGCTGTCTGGTTTTCAACTTGTCTACCTTATCTTAACACTACTTTGAATAGAAGTTATAGATTCAGACCTAAACCACTGTAGAAGCAGCATAAATCTAGAGTAATTTTTTCCAGTGTGTTTCACAGGACAAAGATTAACGTGTTTCCTTAATACAGAACTTCTTTATAACCTTTCATGTGATCATGTTTATTGTGAACCTCTAAAACAATTATATAATGCAGCACATTCTAAATTTTTTAAACCATGGTCTGTCCTGTTTCTTATAGGAAATATTATACAATAACATTCTGAGAACACTTTGAAATATAGTAAAATGATCACAAGGGACTTGGGCTTCAAGTCTGACAACAGCTACCTGAGATTTCAAAGATAAGCCACTTGACTTTTTCAGAGCCCCTATTTCATCTCTTTCAAAGTCTGGTCTCCTTCCTATAGACTTCAAGGATTTTTAAATAATAAAATTGCAGAATGGAAAAGTGTTTTAAAAAGTTAAAATTGCAATCTAAATGTGAGGCATCATTTCAATATCTGTTATCCCATACTGCTAATACCCACCATCATTACTCTTTCTTAAAAATTTTAAGATTCAAAACTATTCAAAGTAATATAATTTAAACTCAAACACCAATGTGATTTAAATACCAGGTAAGTGTGTGTATAGCATTTAAAAATTACAGTTTAAAAGAAAGTCAAGAGCTAATGAAGTTTATCTTTTGGTTTGGTGTGTAAACACTTGTATTTTGACTTTACTTTTATTGATACAAGAGGTTAAAAAAATGTTTAGGAGGCACTGAGACATAAATTATGGCTTAAATTGATATCTCTGCCTATTGGTGAAAATACTTAGTTTCAAGTTTTCTAAAACAAAAAGCTCCATTAACATCTACTGTGTTGATATAGTGGTTGTGTTACAGGAGAATGGGTCCTTCTCAGTGCAGTGTCCAGGTTCTTGGTATCTCGAGCAAAGAATTGAATGAGACACACACCAAAGTGTAGAGGTGAAACCAAGAAGTAGTTTATTAAAAGGAAAATAAGGTGAAAGAAGTGGATAGTCTATTAATCTTTTTTTTTTTCTTTTTGGTACGTGGGTAGCTCCCTGACTGGGAAATGATCCCAGGCCGCAGCGCTGACAGCGCCAGCACCGAAGCCTAAAGCCACTACACCATCAGGGAACTCCCCAGGGGACTCCCCTGGATAGTTTATTAAAAGACAGTACACTCCAAAGAGGTAGGAGGTAGCCTGAATGAGAGACTTGCTCAAGGGCTTCGAATGGCAAGAGGAAAGTACAATCCTAAGAGGTAAGAGCAGCTCGAGCAGGAAAATGGCTCAAGAACCCTGATAAAGGAGGCTTTGTTAGTTTTATTTTCTTTAGTTGTAAGGTGTTATGCCTATCTTGGTGTAGGGCCTTTTGACTGACAATTTTGATTGACACAGGGCCTATTACATCACCTTTTCTAACTGTGCATGTTCTTTCCCAGAGTTCAGTCTGTTATAATTATATTAATGAACTTCTGGGCGTATGCATGATATTATAATGATGGTATAATGAGGCTTAGGTGAAATGAAGGTCATTGTAACTCTTACTGCACAGATGTTAGAAACTGGCTTAAATTGGTGGGCTTCTTATGCCCTTTCACCTTCATCATTTGTCTGGAACTTCCTCCTGTGATTGTCTAGCCCTGGGGCAAGGATTGCTATTGAAATAGTGACATCTGGATGGTGACTACTCCAGCAGGGTGAATCCCATGGGAGGAGTCCCGAGATCCTCCTATTGTGTCTGCCTTCCTCACTTTACTTCTGAGATATGTGATCCCCACAAATCTCTATGGGAAGTTGAGGGACAGCAGGTCTCATCTTCTGTATCTGCTTTCTGCTATAATTGGCCGCTGTCCCTACCTACTGGGGATCCACAGAGCTCTCACCCTATCTGATCTAAAAGGAGAAGGGGTCTCAAGATCCACCTGGGAGACCATGTTGACTTCTTTGGTTGGGATGGGCTGGAAGCCTTGCTGAGGCATCAGTTGTATCTTGATGGCCTCTAAATAAGGAGAAATTAATTCAGTTAATAGTTTTAAAAGCATTGCCCCCCCCAAAAAAACAGGCCCCAAAGTCCCTGTCACTGGGTGGTTACATCATGGAAAGTTAGTTGAGCCCTTGGCCTGTTAACTTCTAGCCTAGCTGGTTATGCAGATGTTATCAACTGTCCAGGTCCCGAAAGGCCTGGAGGGCCGTGCTTGCCTGTAGCAATTGTAATTGACAAGTTGGATACAGGAGTTACAAGTTTCAGAGTAATTACCTATGGCAGAAGTCTTCTGTTCAGGCTGAGGAATGTTTATTGCTCAAGGTGAGTAACCAGGGAAAGTAGATCAAGAAGATTAAGACTATGGACTAGGATAAAGGTGAAACTGAAAGCTGAAGAACTAAGAAAAAGGAGTCTATAGTGTGTGTGTGTGGGGGGGTTCCATTGTTAGCCCATATCAGTTGTACTTCCCACTTAATAAGAAAATTTTAAAAATCATGTATTTTTCTTTTTTTAGGAAAACATTACAAGCCAGAATCCATATATTACTAGAGACTGTTCTCCTTACCCAAAGATATGTAGTAGCCTTTATTCACTTCTTATTTCAGCTATCTAAACTGCCTGAACTGAACACTGTTCCATGGGAGGAGGCCTGGCAGGGAGGGGATGAAATGTAGAGAAACTGAGAGGCCTGAATTCTTGCATGATTTATGAGACTGTAATTCTAATCCTCTGCATCAGATGATAGATTCTCAGCTATGGTTCTCCTTTTACTTTTCCCAATTCTCCCCTTTGTCCATTTCTTTTTTCCTCTCCTTTTATATTCTCTGTTCTTTCCCTTGCCCCTCTTAAATTTTCCTCTGAATATATTTCAAATACCCTTCCTTCCTTCCTCCCTTCCTTTCTTCCTTCCTTCCCTCCCACCCTCCCTTCTTTCCTTCCTTTCTTCCTTGATTTCTTCTTTCATTCTCAAAATTCCATGCCGGGGTGGTGTAGTGGCTAGGCTTCTGCGCTCTCAACACTGTCACCTGGGTTCAATTCCCAGCCAGGGAGCTACCCCCGCAAAAAAAATAATTCCATGTAGTATGGCAGTCAGAGGCCAAATAATAGACTTGTTACTTCTCTTAAGTCCTACATCGCTGGCTACAGATATTACTACAACTCCATGACTCCTCCATACTAAGGCTGCACAGTTGAGTTATTCAGGTCAGAGTGGAGAACCTTAAATTTATTCTTGTTGCATTTCATCCCCTACAACTCAGCTCAATCACCCCAACTTTTCAAGATCTTTTGAATTTTTTTTCTGTGATACAGACATCTGGTAAGTATAGATTTTAAAAAAGGTTGGATAAGGTAAGAGAAGGGCAGAGTGTGGGTGCAGGAGAAGGTTACAGAAGTCTATGGAGTCTAGTCTATGAACTGTAAATCACTGTACACCGAAGGTTACTACAAGGTCAAAGAAGATGTGGAAAGGGAGGCATCGTTTTCCACAGAGAGAATTCACAGGATTAAATCAGTGGGCTTCCTCTCCACTCCTCTACCACCATAATGGGAAGTTAATTTATAATCTCAGAATAATTAGATGTGGAAATCTTGATAAAAATTGAGGTGATGACCATGACTTTCTATTTATTAATGTTTATGAGTTCTCCTCTATTAATAAGGTTAGTTTATTTTTTATCTAGAAGTAATTTGAACAGAATTTCATCCACCACCCAAAATTTCAGTCATCTATCTCCAAACTGATCTCTGAACAATTTAGTGCTCTTCTGTTAAAGAAAATGTCTGGCTCCAAATGTCCTAAGGAACAGGTAAATACCTGTTTGCCTGGTGGGGAGAGAAAATGTAAATAATATGGAGAGACCAGATAAACAGCAGAGGTCTTGGTAAAGTTAGAAAAACCTGGTTTTTGAAAGATTCTGAGATGAAAAAACACTTTTTGTTTGCTACTAAAACTTCTGCCCTGACTTCAAATATAAATTTTGGAGTTACTCTGAGCAGGAAAGTAGACAGGTGCACATTCTACATAAAAGCCTGTTGTGCACATCCCTTTTACCTGATCAATGTAAAAGCAATATTATTAAACTTTTAATTTTCTGATTCCTAAAACTACAAGAACAGGAGCATGAGAAATGAGAATAAATTTAATAGAAATATTATGCCAATATCTCTTCATTTTAAGGATATGGAGAAAGCATTACCATAAATTTATACAAAGTGATTAAATTTTTTTTTATTCCATGTAAACAGGAAGTACTGGATTCCTGTGTATCAGGTAGCTTAGTTTCTCAGACTTTTTTTTTCCGAAACCACAGCCAATAATTGTGATCTTTCAATTGATTTAGAATTTTAAAATCCTCATACCGCACACCCTATATTTTATATTAACTCATATATCTAGTACCATGTATCACAGCAGACATTCCATGTAACAGACCTTTTTATGGATAGAAGAGCTGGAGAATCCCATATAAGTTTTAATCTTTCTTCAAAACAAATCCTTAAATATGGGTAGGCTTTTGGGGTATATTTTGTGGGGAATTTTTGAATATCATCTAACTTACTGTATGTTGTCAGCAAATTTTTTTAAAAGTACTTGTTATTGGGTTAATGTAATGCGTTACTTAGTAATAATAATTTAAGCTGATTAAAAAGACTGTAGATGCTGACAATCTACTGAGATCAGATAATCAGCCTTTGTTAGCACTGCTAATTTAGCAAATGTGGTTAATTTAGGAAATTAACAGTTTATAAAGATAAAGTCAGAGAAATGCCTACTCAACTCTAGAATCACATCAGAAAAGAGGCCCAAGGAAACTGGCCAAAATGAAATGATCACTTAATGTTGCCAGCTTATGGGAGGCTAAGAATACCCTGTTCATCTTGTACCTTTCAAAGTACCTAGCACACAGCCATACACAGATTAGCCTTTGATGGATTTTTTTTAATCACCAAATTTTGATAAATTATACTATAGTTTGAAGTCATATGCTTTTGGAGCTTGGAAGAGTTCTTGTGATACAGTAGAAAGGACACATGCTTTGAAATTAGTTATACATTCAAGTCCCAACTTCACCAATTAGCAATTGTGACCTTAGGCAAGTTACGTACAAACTTTGAGCTTTAGTCTCTTAACCCATAAAATGAGAATGTTATTATGTGAGAATTAGGTGAGATAACATAGGTAAAGAGCTTTTCACATTTTCTGACTCAATAAATGTATTATTATTATTAATTATTATTATTAATCATAGGTAGGACAACCATTTGACAAATAGGAGATACTAAAGATGATAACAGTTAATGCTTACTGGGTATTTTTATATGCTAGGTATTGTACTAAGTGATTTATGAGTTTTATTTACCCAAAGGTATTTACTCAGACTGTATAGGTAAGGCAACAGAGGCTAATAAAAAGCAATTAATTTGTCCAAATTCACACAGCTGGTGAGTGGCAGTCATCCAAGGTATGTAGAAATAGAAGGCATTAATCTGAGTTCCAATACTGAAGAGAGATGTTCAAGAACATCCTGTTGAATAAAGTCAGAGCCAAAATTCAAAGCTTCTACATTTTTCTCTCTGAGCCTCTGTTTTTCAAATTACCCAATGGGGATAATAATCCTTTCACAAATGATTAGGAGATAATGTGGGAATGGGATAAAGGTTAGAATTTATGAGGAAACAATGGCACCAAGAAAAGGAGATGAGAGAAAAATCAAAGACAAAGACTTCTGACTTCAGAATTTAGCTTGGAGTTTGTCCTTAAGTCAGGTAGGAGGATTGCAAATTCCTAAGAAGGCAGAATTTTATTTTTATTCATTTATTCATGCATGCATTTGTTCATTGATTCATCCACCCACCCAACTGTTATTTATCCACTTTGCTAGTGGATGGCTTTGTCTTTATAGTTCTATGAGCATACTGACTCGATTTAAAAACTATTATAGGCATTTTATCTCAAAACTGGTAATTTTTCAGTTACCACTTTGCACCTTGCTTTATTTGCCCCTTGAAAATTTTGTGACATTCCCTAAAATTAATTTTCCTTTACCACATGAGAAATAATATCACACATATTATGTGATTGTTGGTAATATGATTCTTTCTTAAGGAAAAATACCAGAATGTTTCTTTTTAAAAATAATAAATCCATATTCCATCATTAACATCCTGAGAAAGGATAACGTATACAAGGGCTGTCTGGAAAGTATCCAACTATGCAATATGAAAAATAGAGGCATTTATGGCTGATTTTTTTTCCAGACAGCCCTCATATATTATTAAAACTCAGCAGTAAGTATAGCTTCTGTTTAGACCTTAGGTGTATGCTGTCTTATATGGTAGCCATTAGCTACATGTGGCTATTGAGCACTAGATATATGGATAGTTCAAATTGGGATTTGCAGTAAGTATAAAATATGGACCATGTTTCAAAGACTTAGTAAAAGAAAATAAATATAAAATATCTCATTAATATTTTTATATTAACTATATGTTGAAATGACAATAATTGGGATATATTAGGTTAAATAAGTATATTATTCAAGTCAAATTAATTTGTTCATTTTATTACTTGTTAAAATGTGACTATAAGAAAGTTTTAATTAATAACTTTACAAAAAATAATATTTGGACCCAAATGGTTTACCAATGGATTTTTCCAAACATTTAAGGAAGAACTGACACCATAATCTCTTCAAAAATATAGAAGAAGAAGAAACACTTCCTAACATATTCTATGAGACAAGCATTACCCTAATACTGAAACCAGATAAAGACAGTACAAGAAAGGAAAATTACAGACATATGTCTCATAAACATAGAAATAAATATCTTCAACAGAATATTAACAAATGAAATCCAACAATGTATATAAGGAATTACATACTACAATCAAATGAGATTTATAACAGGTATGCAAGACTGGTTCAATGTTCAAAACATAATCAACATAATCCATATCAACAGTCTAAGGAAGAAAAGTCATAAGGTTATAACATTTGATGTAGAAAAAGCAGTTGACAAAATCTAATACCAATTTATGACAAAAACTTTCTGCAAACTAGGTATAGAAGGGAACTTCCTTTTGTAGATAATGAAAATCTACAAAAAAACATACAGCTAAGATCATGCTCAATAGTAGGAAACTGGGTACTTTCTCCTAAGTTTGAGAACAAGGCAAAGGAGTCCTCTCTCATCTCTTCTGTTCAACATAGTTCTAGTGAATGCAATAAGCTGAGAAAAGGAAATAGAAGATATACAGACTAGAAAAGAAGAAGAAAAAACTCTCTACGCACAGGTGACATGATTGTCTATGTAAAAAATCCCAAGGAATCAACAGAAAACACCTGGAACTAACAAAGTTGCAATATACAAAAGTCAATTGCTTTCCTATATACCAGCAATGAAAAAATAAAATTTGAAATGTAGAAAATAATACCATTTATAATAGCACCTAAAAATTAAACACTTAGAGATAAATATAATAAAACATGCACAGGGCCTATATTCAGATAACCATTAAACACTGATAAAAAAAAATCAAGGAAGATCTAAATAAATGGAGAAATAGCTCATGTTCATAGATGGGAAGACTCAATTATTAAGATGTGAATTCTTTCTACTATAAGCCTACAGTAATCAAGACCGAATAGATACATAGATAAATGTAACAAAATAGAGAGTCCAGAAATAGAACCACACAAATATAGTCAACTCATCTTTGACAAAGAAGCAAAGACAATTCAAAGAAGAAAGGGTAGCTTTCTTCAACAAGTGAGTCTGAAACAAGTGGACATCCATATGCAAAAAAATGAATTCAGGCACATACTTTACACAAAAATAACTCAAAATGGATTATAAATCTAAATGTAATATGCAAAGTTACAAAACTTCTTTAAAAAGCATAGGAGAACATTATTATATAACCTTAGATTTGATGATGAGTTTTTAAATACGACAATAAAAATATTGATGTTTGAACTTCATTAAAAATTTATGCTCTGTAAATTACAATGTTAAAAGAATAAAAAGACATGCTACAGACTAGAAAAAATATTTGCAAAACACATATCTGAAAAAAGATGTATAGCTAAAATATACAAAAACTCTTAAATCTCAACAATATGAAAAGAAACAATTCAATTAAAAATTGACAAAAGATCTGAATAGATAGTTCACAAAGGATATACAAGTGGCAAATAATCATATGAAAAGAAGCTCAACATCATTTGCCATTAGGGAATTGCAAATTAAACAACTATGGGATACAATTAGATATCTATTAGAAAAACTGAAGTCCAAAAAACTGACAATACCAGTTGATGGCCAGGTGCAAAAGCAACAGGAACTTTTACTTATTGCCGGTGAGAATGCAAAATTATATAGTCTCTTTGGAAGACAGTTTAGTACTTCCTTACAAAACTAAACCTAGTATTCCCATGTGATCAGTTATTGCACTACTAGGTATTTACCCAACAAATTTGAAAACTTATGTTATACAAAAATTTGCATGTGAATACTGATAGCATCTTTATTCATAATCATCCAAACTGGAAGCAACCAAAATATCTTTCAATAGATTAATGCACAAACTGTGGTACATTTATATGAAGAAATATTATTCAACGATAAAATCAATTATCAAGCAACAAAAAGACATGTTATGAATCTTAAGTGAAAATTGCTAAGTGAAACAAGCCAGTTTGAAAAGGTTAGATATTGTATGATTTCAACTATATGATGTTTTGGAAAAAGAAAAACTATAATGACAGTAAACAAATTAGTGGTTGCTAGGGGTTTGGGGTGTGAGGGGAAGGTTGTATAGGTGAAGCATAGGGAATTAAGTCAGTAAATCCATTCTGTGTGATACTTAAAATAAGACATTAAGCATTTGTTAAACCCTACAGAACATTAGAATACAAAGAGTGAACCTTAATGTAGTCAAATTTTAAAAGTCATTTAGAAAGTTAGGAGATTCCAGATAGGAATGCAGAATATGACAAAACAGTCTAACTATATTACAAATGTATGAAACAACCTCACTGAAGGAGATGAAAGAATAAGGTGCTGGCCTAAGTAATTTTGGAAATGAGTGGTCTGCAAGACTAAAGGCAAAATGAAATGTACATAAGCGCTACTCTAGTTAATAAAATATTTTCCCTTGTGGCATAAAGGGTAATAATTCTGAAACTGCTATATATACATGTATACTGGAATTAAACAACTAAGTACATGAATGGTGGATGGTGGGAGCCAGGTTTATCACTGTAGGAATAAGAGGTTACAGATGTATAAAAGGCAGAGGCTAGAATGATCCATGTGGTATAGGATTAGATTTGGAGATATCAGTATGAACCCATGATTGGCTTATATAGACATAAGTAATTACATATAGAAATGTTTGTAGAGATCTGTGTATACACTGATTTGTACACTGAAAAGAACCAAAGTTTTGCCACCCCCATAACTGTGCCTTTTGGGATATTGATTTTAAGCCTGTTATGAAGAAATGAAAGACTCAGAAAGAACCTTTGACCCTCTCCCCTTCCTTGCCTAAGAGAGTCAATGGCAAAGACTTACTCAAGGAAGGAAATCTTAGCAGCCTAATTTGAACTGAAGATGGTCCATGGGAGAGAGTCAAGCGGTGGCTTGTTTACTGGATCCCCCCAAATCCCCATGTTTCATTCTTTCTGGGTTGTCTAGAAAAAATTTATCTGCCATGTATGTTCAGCTTTTCCTCAATTTCCTTTGAATTACCTACTTCCTTTGAAATCTCAGACTCCATTTTCCTTTCTCCTTTGTGGAAAATGGCATCTATTACCAATCTCACCTCACTGTCTTTGGAATTTCATGCTTATGTAAATTTCCCATGTGCACATGTTAAAATTTAATTTTCTCCTGTTAATCAGTCTTTATTAATTCGATTACTATAGAAGAATTTATAAAGTGGGAGAAAAAGTATTATATTTTTTAGCCCCCACAACATACACATATATCATCTTGCTCTGTCAGCTGAGAGGGCCTAGAAGCAATGACACTCTAGTAGTAACACATATACCTAAGACCAAGACCTTGATTTCTAATATTATTCTCCAACAAAAGGGACCAAAGCCCTCTGGAGAAACAGGAGGTTTATGAGTGGGCAAGAGATATAAAAGATGAGACTGAAGGCTCTCAAAATTCCAGAAAGTAAGGAAGTATAAACAAATCGTGATGATTGACATATGACAAAGAGGTATAGGAGCTAGGTGGCTGAAATAATTATTAATGGTCAAAGTTGGGAAAATTTGAGCAACAAAATAAGTGAAGTAGTATTGGATTATAACACAAAGCATAAAATAAATATCTCACAGTGATATAAAAAATAAGGTAAAATAAACAAATTTCCTGTACAGAAGAATTCCAAGTAGTTTATGTAGATACTCCTCCTTAAGGAGGTGGAGATTTACACTTCAAGCTGTTGAGCATGAGCTACACCTAGTGAATTGCTTCCCAAGAGTACGAAATGGACAAGGAGGAATATGAGGTCTGATGTTTAAGTTATGAACTCATCCTAGACAAAGTGCTACATACCTCATTTCTGAATGTCACTACAGTCACCTTTGAAGCACTCTCCTTGGGACGCTATGCATTGATGCCAGTGCCTAGTCCATCCTTCAAAGCAATTTTGAAACTTTTTCTGAAATGGCATCAAGGCTGTCATCACATGACCCTTGATGTCCTGAATGTCATCAAAATGTCTTCCTTTCAATATTTCTTTTATCTTTGGGTAAAGAAAAAAGTAATTGGAGGCCATATCAGATGAGTAGGGAAGGTGTTCCAATTCAGTACACAGTTATTTGTGTTTTGGCTAAAAACTTCCTCACAGACAGTGCCATGTGAACTGGTACATTGTGGTGCATTGGGCAAGAGCCATGAATTGTTGGCAAAAAGTTCAGGTTGTTTTCGTCTAACTTTTTCACACAGCCTTTTCAACATTTCCAAATAGTAAACTTGGTTAACTGTCCACTTGGTATCAATTCATAATGAACAATCCCTCTGATATCAAAAAATGTTAGCAACATCATTTTGACTCTTGATTTGAACAGACAGAACTTTTTTGGTTGTGGAGAATTGGCTGAATTCCCTCGTGCACTTCGACGCTTTGTTTCACAGTGGTACTGGTATACCCTTCTTTCATCACTAGTGATGATACAGCCCAAAACATCATTTTGCCTCTCCAAAAGGTCTTGGTAAACTTCGACTCTCCTTTGCTTTTGTTTATCAGTGAGCTCCTTTGGGACTATTTTTGCACCGTTCTCATGCCAAGATTTTCAGTTAAGATTTTCCTGTTTATCTATCAATGTTTACTTGGTCTGCAATGATTCTCACAGTCAGCTAATGATTTTGATGCACAATTTGACAATTTTTGTAATATCTTCTTCAGTTCTGCTTAAAACTGGCTACCCTGGCCTCTTTTCAGCAGTGACATTTTCTCTCCCCTCAGAAAAACATTTAATCTATTTGTACACTGCCATTTTCTTCATGACATTATCCCCATAAACTCGGACTAACATGTCCCTGCTTTTACTTCCACTCTTGTCAAGACAAAAAAGTATGAGAAATTGTCACAGCTAAGAGGAGTCTAAAAAGACATTATAATTAAATGTAATGTAGCATCCTGGATGGATCCTGGAACACAAATAGGACATTAGTGAAAAGCTAAAATAAATAATAGAATAAAGTATGGACTTCAGTTAATAATCATGTATCAATATTGGTTTGTTAATTGTGACAAATGCACCATACTAACAGAAGGTATTAGTAATATAGGAAACTGGTTTTGAGGTGTTTTTTGCTATCTTTGCAATAATTCTTAAATTTAAAACTATTCTAAAATAAAAAACAATTATTTTTAAAAAGTATGTTGATCCTATCTATTCTCACGGCAACTAATTTTTTGAAGGAAGGAAGCAAGATGAATGAACTAGAGAAAGGTTTCATTAAGTACTAATTAGTCAAATACGAAGTATTTCAAATATTCTTCGCTGTAGATTATGGATTGAAATTACATTGCTTTACTTTTTTAGCAAGCACAGTGTTACTAATAAAGTTCACAGAGTTTGTGTTTTTCTCCCAGGAAGTAAAGAAACACAGAGCTCATTAACTAGTTGGATCTTTTAGACGGTGTGCTCAGAGGAGGTAAATGTGGGACAGCAGTATGAATTTGGGGAGGCAGTTACAATTTACAGCTCAATGAGATGCAAAGACATTCATTGTTAATAGCTTCTGTTGGGAGTTCATCAACCCTAAAAGGAAAAGGAGTATTGATTTGTCAGTCTATGGAGACAACCTTCCTGCTTCTAAATTCTTCTTTTTTGTTTTTGTTTTCTTTTTTTCTTACGTGGGTAGTTCTCTGGCTGGGAATTGAACCCATTGACAGAGCTGAAGCCTTAGTCACTATACTACCAGAGAACTCCCTCTAAATTGTTTTGAAGGAGCCAATAAGTGCCCCATGAATCCCTCCTGGTACCTGTTTGGTGATATCTTGGGTGAGTAATGTTAAATAGAACATGAAAGTGGCCAATCTCACATGTAGTTTCTAAAAAGTTACATATGATGGGTAATGAAATGAAAGGGGAATCTGAGTAAAGAAGAAAATTGTGAAAACTATTTTAACAGAGGTTGGCCAACATAAGTTTCATGAGACTCTTCAAAACTCATTTTAGCTATTTGCCTCCCACTATCTTCGTTCGCTTTCTTTTCCCTTTCTAACATCCACCACCAGCATCACAAATGTTCTAAACTGACCAAGAAGCTGGAAGCTTCCTTAATGTGGCACAAAGAAATAAAGTATGCATGTACTATGTGATCCTGGAACTACGTATACTCTTTCACTACCCTGCTGCTGGATGATATACTTGGCCTCCATAATCAGGCTGCTAAGGTTGTTCTTATCAAGCATGCATTATAATTAAATCAAGGTTAGTGGCAAAATAGTAACAACAAACATATATAGCATTTACTATGTGCCAGGCTCTCTTCTGAGTGTTTTTCATAGATAACCTCCTTGTAATCATGATTACAACTCTATGAGATAGATGTAGTTTTACTATCCCCATGGTATAAATTCAGAAACTGAGACACAAATGCTGCTTTTTCAGATTTTTACAAGTTGACTTCTCACCTGTGACACACAAGCCCCCATGAGCCTCAGATTTGTTCTTAAGGAAGGTTAATTTGGTTTATTTATGGGTGTTTGCCTCACTGTCTATTGCTTCTCTTTCCAAAGCTGGCATTTCTGACCTGCAAAGTCTTGGTATGCTTGTCTCCTGAAATTCACTCCCTTTCAATGTAAAGATAGGTGGAATTCTTTTTGGCATCAGCCCCAGAGGCATTTCCTCCCATCTGCACATGCCTACATTTCTTGTGCACAAAGCTGCCTGCACCTGTCACTCCCTTCAGTACCTCCTGCTTTAGCTTTCCTGGCAGACCACCTCAGCTTCAACCTCTATCCATCTGTCTCTGAGTGACCTGCATCACCACGCTCAATACCAGTATCTCAGGGCTCCAGATCTTTGGAACTGACTTAATTTAGCACAATAGATTCTCCTCTTCCTTTCTGGTCTTTCACTGCCACTTAGAAAGAGACAGTCTTTTTTATGCCCTTAATCTTGCTTCTTTCTGTCCTTTGAGATTTTGATATTCTGCCTCTGCAACCAGTTCTTAACTGCTAAAATAACAGTTAAATTGCTTTTATTTATCGATTACTTTTCTTCCTATTTACAAATCCTTTGCTTTATTTTTCTTTATACTCAATAACACATTTAGATAACACAGATTCAAATGGGCTTGAATTATGGACATTATGTAATGTGATAAATTTCAATATATCAGCAATCGTATTACAATATATGACTGTATCAAAGTAACATGTCATACACCTTAAACTTATACAATATTGCATGTCAAACTTATTCAATAAAAAAGTGCCATTAAATACTCCTTTTGTTTCATTATAAATTTTAAACAGACATATGTTCTAATTAACAAAAATATGTTCTGGCAGGACATTCTGTGTTCATAAACTTTACTGCTTTTTGGAGAAGTAACACAGGAGGCATGAAGATGTATTTAACAGTATCAGTGAAGACTATAATTCATATTGTAATAAAATAAATAATAAATGATGCATAACTGACCCACTACCAATTAATACTATGTAAAGTTTACTGGGAAATATAAAATATTGGTCTTTGATTGTAAGAGGGGTACAATCACCTTAATCTGAAATTCCTTTAGCAGAGAAGAGTTTTTTTTTTAATTTTGCATAAAAAGTAAAATATGTACTTGAGAATGCCATTTGCAATCAGCTAAATAATCAAGACTTGTAAATATTTTTTTTGTTTTCATAGCAGGAAGGGGTTTTAATAAGGAAAGTAGAAAAAATGAAGCAAAAATGTATATATCAAATATTGGAAGTTATTGAGAAGGAGGTAAGGGAGTCTGTAAGAGGAAAGAAAGGGTGGAGAAAACTTGCTCAGGCTTCACAATGTTACTTAGGGTTGTCTCAATTCTGCTGAACAACTGAAACAACTTCCTTTACTGAAATTCTTGCTGTGTGTTAAATATTGCATTACTTATAGAAACTATTGTATTTTCTTAAAACTTAACAACAATCTCTATATTATAGGTGAGAAAATCAAAGTCCAAAGTGGTTAAGTAACTTGTCCAGGAACAGAAAGTTAGCAGGTGGCACAGCTTGGATTAGATTTCAAGCCCAGTTTATTCTCAAACCCTCCTTTCTTTCCTGTTCAGCAGAAAGCTGCCTGTGTGCACTATTAAGTAGCACTCCCAGGCTGTGGATGATGGAAATTTGGTGACATGTGTCTGTGTATGCATGCATCTTTTCTATGATTTATGAAGATTAATTTTTACTGAAAAATAACATTTGTTATAAAAGTAATGCATGTTTGATATTTAAAAATCAGAAACATGCACACAAACAGAAAACAAGGAAATGTAAACCTTTCCACAAACCCTTCTACCTAGAGCCAACCAGTCTTGGCATCTCCATATCTGTTCTTATAGCCTATAAACATATACAAATCAAAGGACATAGGCATTTTAAAGCTTTATTTATGAACTTCTAGGTTGCCAGAAAAATTGTTTTAGCATAGTATAGTATATTAAAATGAAACTTGATTATTGGAAATTTGTTCATTGAAGAACTACTGAATCAGTCAAGTTCCTGTGGCACCTCTGAAATTTTCATCTGGAGCAAGCTATTAGATTTTAATGTATAAAAATTTCCTTGCTTAAAAAAAAATTCCCTTGTTTAAATAACAACTCTTAATGAAGAAAAAAAACCACCTTTACATTAGCATCAACAACATTGAAAAAACATAGTATTATGTTTATAAAAATATTAAAAACTTATGTGAAGAATAATTTAAATCACTTTTCAAGTACACAAAAGAAGCTATTATAAAATCAACCTATATTATTAGTTAGAACACTCAATTTGCAAAAGATATAAATTCTAAGTTTATCCATATGTTTAATGTGATGACAATATGAAATGTTGCAGATTTTATTTAGTTGTTTAATTTTGGTGATTTAGGTACAAATGAGACCAGGTCACTCTAAAACTCATATGAAAAGATAAAAAAGAATAACAGAAAATTTAGAAAAAGAGGTAAAGTAAGGAAGACCATTTCTACCAATTATAAAAACATTTTATAGGACCTCCAACAATGTTATACTAGTTAAATGTTAAGCAAAATAAAACAGGGGAGGGAGTTCCCTGATGGTGTAGTGGCTTAAGGCTTTGGTGTTGGCACTGTCAGCGCTGCGGCCTGGGTTCGATTCCCAGCCAGGGAGCTACCCACATACCAAAAAGCAATAAATAAATAAATAAATAAATAAATAAATAAAACAGGGGAAAATATAGTACAGTGAAATACATACAATAATTTAATATGTGATATAGGTAGTGTGGGGGATAAAACTTTTAATACTTTCCCTCCCAACTTTTAAGTTCAATAGCTGGGCTAACAATAAAATTAACAGATTAGTAGGAGAAAATAAAATTTCAACACATGAGCATAGGGAATTCATATATGCATGAATATTCCAAAGACAATGAGACAATATATATATAAAACATTTTTGAACAAAGGAGAAAGTGGGGACTGAGATTAGATTTCAGAAATGAGAATAGGTGATTTACAGGTAATTGAGGAAAAGCAGAAAATACGTGGCAGGAAAATTCTTGCTAGGCAACTCAGAAACAATGGGACACAGCGGGTATATGCTTAAAGCCCTCCTATTTACCATACTTAATTCAAAGTAAGCTAAGGTAACATCGTAAGATCTCCTTCCTGAAGTAGATTTTTCTATCTGAATGTCTTGGGCAGGAAAGAGGGGAGGGTCAAAGGTCCTTTCTGAATCTTGTTTCTTAATAACCAACTTAATATCAACATCCCAAAAGGCAGCTTCAAGGTGGCAAAACTTTGGTTTCTTTCAGTGGCCTGTCAGATTAGTGCTGAAAAGATAGATATTTGACAAGTTGTTTCAGAAAAACTAGGTAACTGTCTGGAAAACAATAACTTTGGATCTATAGGTCACACTATCCACCAGGATAAATTTCAAACAGTTCAAAGATGTAAATGAAACACTGTAAATGCTAGAACAAAACATGGAGAAATTATTTAACAACTTAGAGGGGGTAAGGTCTTTTAAATTTCAAAATTAAGAAACTGTAACATCAAAAATTTATAAACTTGACTACCTAAAAAGTAAGTCTCTACTTTACAAAAAATCAGCAAGTCAAAAGACATGAAAAAACTAAAATAAGTGCAATTTATATCACAAATAAAAGGTTAATTTCTCATTTTAAATATTCATGTTAATCCTTGAAACAATCCCTATGCCATTGAAGATTAGGTATATAAAGCAAATACAGAAGCAGCAAAAGAAAACTTTTTGGCCATTTTAGAAAGCAAAATAACACATGATTAGAGGATCATTTGGCAGACAAACTCAGTATTTCATCCAAATAAAGAAAGAATATTAACCAAACCCACAAATTTGAAGTCTACTTAACAGGGACATAAAATAGCCTCACTCTTTCTGTAAACATGGAATATTTCAATTGTAAGTAACCTTGTTACCACTGAGGTTGTGGCTTTCCTTTATCCTGGCTCTCTCACCTAGAATTGTAGTGAACATGAAAGCTCTTTGAACATGCTCAGAACTTGGCTAAAAATCTAGGCTGCAATTAATTCTTGTGGAAAGAGCCTGAAACTGGCCGTATATTCCCACTCCACTGCTTTAAGGCTCCTTTTTGTACCTGAAATAATCTTGAAGTAGGCATGCTTAACTGGTCTCAAGTGGTAAAAAACCACAGGCTTCAGGCTATGTACTGACAAACCTTACCACAGCTAGGATCACAAGTCAATTCAGCTGCCAATTGACGAAAATTCTATTAAATTGTTTTCACCAGAATATGTACATATTATTTGACCTAATATCATTTGCTTTGTTTTTCAGTACCATTAAGTTCATTTGCCAGATTATGTACAGTTCTTATCTAAATATATTTTGATTAAATTTATAGTTAAATTGACACTGGTTCAAGTATTAAAAGTTCTATTTTTTGGATGAATTCTACATATGCAAGTAGCCTTTACTTGACAAAAAGGAAGGAAAGATAGAAGGAAGGAAGGAAGAAAAAGAGAGAGAGAGAAAGAGAAAAAGAAAGGCAGAGAAAGTAAAGGAAAAAATGAAAACAGGAGTAATACATATAATCAAATGATGCATTCAGCACAAAGTGATTTTTCCAACTACCATTTGCTTCTGCCTCTGGCCAAATCTATTGGTCAAACCTTTGATTTGTCATTGTTAGTTTGTAAATCAAATGCAAGTGTGTTGCTGCTTCCTGCAGCTGAAATGGATACTCAAGGCATTATAGCTCAGTCCCGTGAGATATAGGTAGGAGTGACTACTGAATCACAATGCCAGGAATACTGTACTTCTGGGCATCTGGAAACATTTAAATTTTCTATACAAAAACAAATTTAAGAATGTATCTATGTTTATCCCAATGATGATTTTTAATGGATGTATTTTATTTTATTAAGATATAAATAATGGGCCAAAACAGGATAAATGGCAAAACAGGGCTTTGTTAATTTCAGACTCCTGGATTGCTCCTTATCCCCATTGGAAGTCTTAAGAGTTCTCATGAGATTCTCCCATTTCTTTCATTCTTCTCCTCAATCAATACAGGAGAGTAGATGCTTCAGCAATGTGAAGATGCAAATAACCAAGGAGGAAAGAGATTGTTAGCTCCCTGAGGAACTATATTTCACCTAGGATTATAACCTATATATAGGCAAAATTGGGTAAGCTCCTCATGGAAAGTAACTATTTTCATCAAGAGACTTGAAGTCCCAATTTATAGTTGACCACACATGCTCAAAATTTTCTTTATTCACTTATTCATTCTTAGATTTATTTATTCATTTAATCATTAAATAAATATATAGAGAGCATAAACATTGTGCCAGGCATGGTACTGTGTTCTGAGAGTCAATGATAACCCAGTAGGCAAAGCCTTCTTATATATGATATAATATGAAATAATAGCTGAAAACTTCTCAAGTTTGGCAAGAGATACAAATAAGTTAATTAAATCCCAAAGAAATCTGCCATAATACATTATAATTAAACTTTTGAAAGCTAAAGACAAAGAAAAAATCTTGAAAGTAGCCAGAGAAAAATGATGCATTACCTATACTATACAGGAATACCAGTTCAAAGAATAGGATTTCTCATCTGAAACAAGGAAGCCAGAAAGAAGTTCTGAAAGAAAAGAACTGTTAACCATGAATTCTATATTTGGCAAAAATGATCCTTCAGAAATAAAGGCAAAAAATAAAAAAGCAATCTCAGATAAAAGAAAACTAAATGAATGTGTTGCCAGAAGGGCTTCTTTTAAAGACTGACTAAAGGAAGTTCTTTAAACGGAAAAGAAATGATAAAATAAGTAATCTTAGAACTGCAGGAACAGAAGAAAAGGAATATGGGTAATACAATAGAATATGTTTTCCCCTCATGAGTTTTATAAATTATTTTCAACGATTGAAACAAAAATTATAGCACCATATGATACCCAAGACAATAATATTTAAAAGTAATGAGTAAAGGCACCTAAACTGAAGTGAGTTTTTTTACACTTCACTCAAAGTGGTAAAATATTGATACAAGTAGATTGTTACAAGTCACATTTCTATATTGTAAAACCCAGAGCAATTACAACAAAACCTTTAAAGAGAGATAAACCTCAAAACATTGTAAATAAATCAAGATGGAATTCAAAAAACTATTCAAGTAACCCCCCCCCACACACACACACACAGACACACAAGCAAAACAAACAAGCAGAGAAGTAAGACCCAGTGGAAAGAAATCAAAAACAACAAAATGACAAACTTAATTAAGCACTGAAACTCAGGGTCCTTGTGACTTTGATCAAATTTATTTTTAAATCTAGATCTAGAAATAACATCTTTCTCTCTCTCCTCTCCCTCTCTCTCTCCCAATAGGAGACCTATCCTTTCCTCTGAATAATGAGCAATCCCCAAGGCAGCAGCTGGACCTCACTAATGGCCACAGCCTGGACCTCTGGCAGACTAAAGACAACATCTTGATCTAAGTTATGTTTCAGTTCCTGAACCCTAACATGGAACAATCCCCCTGGCTGCTTACCAATGAGACCAGACAGGACACAGGAAAAGACCTCAGAACTGTCCTCAAGGCTCAAAGAAATTATTTAGTACCTTTACCTCACCTCAGACCAAACAGCTCCCAACACTACTGCAAATCTCTAATACATGGTGTCTTGTGATTTTGCCCTATATAATCTGTAACCTGCATGCCACTGGGGAGTTTGGGCTATTGAGCATTAGCTTCCTGATTTGCTGGATGGTACCATTCATTAAGAATATAGCCAATATTTTTCCACTGCACTCCTGGGTGTTTTAGTGTTTGGCTCTGCTAGCACCAAATAGATGAATTATTTCTCTATTATAATACCACTAATGTATAATATCAATAATTACCTTACATATAAATCATAGATATACATCAAAGAACAGAGACAGGCAGAGGAGATTAAAAATAATAAAACCAAGCAACTATATGCTATTTTCAAGAAACTCATTTCAAATTCAGTGACATATGTAGGTTGAAAGCAAAAGGATCCAAAATGATATACCATGCAAACATTAATGTGAAAAAGCAGAAGTGGTTATATTAATTTCTGACTAAATGACTTCAGATCAAATAAAAATTACTGGAGAAAGACTGACATTACATAGATTGAAGGATCGATTCATCAGGGAGACATAACAAATCTAATTGTGTAGGCACCCAGCAAGAGAGTTTCAAAATACATAAAATAAGAAGTGATAGAGCTGAAAGGAGAAATAGAAACATCCACAATTATAATTGAAGACTTTAGCACCCATATTTCAATTACTGATAGTACAACTACACAGAAAATCATCAAGATATGGAAGAAATCAACAACACTATCAACCAACAGAACCTAGTGGAAATTTATAAAATACCCAACACCTTTTAATTGCCATAGGATACATACCAAAATAAACCACATCCTGAGTTATAAAACAAGTATCAGCAAATTTTTAAAAATTGAGATCATAGAGAATGTTTGACCATGATGGAATTAAATTGAATTAATGGAAGGATAAAGGAAATTTATCTAAACACTTAGAAATTAACACACTCCTGAATAATCCATGGGCGAAAGAGGAAGTCTCAAGGGAAAATGGGAAATATATTGAACTGAATGAAAATAAAAATACACCATGTCAAAATCTGTGAAGCATAGCTAAAACAGTGAAGAGGGATATTTATAGCACTAAATGCTGACATTAGAAAAGAAGAAAAGTCTTAAATCAACATGGTCTAAACTCCCATCTCTAGAACCTGGAAAAAGAATGGGAACATGATCCCAAAGCAAGCAGAGGAAAGAAATAATAAAGATAAGTGCAGAAATCAATACATTTGAGAATAAAAGAATGATGGAGAAAATCAACAACACACAGAGCTGGTTCTTTGAAAAGATTACTAAAATTGACAAATATCTAGCAAGATTCATAATGAAAAATAGAATACACCAAATACCAATATTAGCAATGAAACAAGGGATATAACTGAAACATCACGAGAATACTATGGAAATACTAGGAACAACTTTGCAAGCATAAATTGGACAATTTAAATGAAATGAACCAATTCCTCAAAAAAAAAGAACCCTTGAATTATCACAACTGATCCATATGAAATGGAACATTTGAATAAATCTATAACTATTTAGAAAATTGGATCTTAATTTAAAAATTTCCATAAAATAAATGTTCAAGCCCAGATGATTTCACTGTAGAATTCTACCAAATATTTATTTAAAAATTAACATCAGGGAGTTCCCTGATGGTGTAGTGGCTTAAGGCTTCGGTGCTGGTGCTGTCAGCGCTGCGGCCTGGGTTAGATTCCCAGTCAGGGAGTTACCCACATACCAAAAAGCAAAATAAATAAATAAATAAATAAATAAACACTAGATCTGGAGAAATAAAAATTAAAAAAAAAAAATTAGGAGTTCCCTGATGGTGTAGTGGCTTAAGGCTTCGGCGCTGGCGCTGTCAGTGCTGCGGCCTGGGTTCGATTCCCGGCCAGGGAGCTACCCACATACCAAAAAGCAAAAAAAAAAAAAATTAACATCAATTCTACATAGCCTTTTTTAGAAAATAAAAGAGAAGGAAATACTTCCAATTTATTTTATGAAGCTAGTATTATATCAAAATCAGAAAACAACTAAAAATAAGAAAACTCCAGACTAATATTTCTCATTAATATAGAAACAAAAATCCTCAACACACATTAGAAAATAGAATTCAGCAATATATAAAAAGTATTATGTCATGATCAAGTGGGGTTTATTTCAGGTATGTAAGACTAATTTAAATATCAAGGTAATCAATGTAATCTGTGATAGCAACAGAACACAGCAGAAAAATCATATGATCATATAAATTGGTGAAGTAAAAGCATTCATGATTGAAATTCTCAGAAAAATAAAAATAGAGGGAACTTCCTCAACATCATAAAAAGCACCTACAAACAAATCTATAGCTAAAATACTTAATGGTGAAAAACTAAATACTTCCTAAGATCAAGCAACCAAAGTGCCCTGTGACAGATGACTGGATAAAGAAGCTGTGGTACATATACACAATGGAATGTTACTCAGCTATAAGAAAAGATGAAATACTGCCGTTTACAACTAAATGGATGGACCTGGAGATCATCATGCTTAGTGAAATAAGCCAGTCAGAAAAAACAAAGAACTGTATGACTTCACTCATACGCGGAATATAAAACTGAAAGCAACAAAGAGAAAAGAAATGAACAAACAAACAACCCATGGACACAATCAATAGTTCAATGTTTATTTGGGGACGAGTGGGTTAGGGTGGGGAGAAAGGGGAGGGGGTAGGAGAGGAGGGAGGGTGTGGGAGAGGAGGGAGGGGAAGCTAAATATAAGGTGATGGAAAGAGAACTCAAAAAAGAATTAAATTAAAAAAAATTACTTCCTAAGATCAGGAACACAGTGAGTATATCTGCTTACACCACTATTATTTAACGTAGTGTTGGAGGTTCTAGTTAGTTCAATAAAGCAAGAAAAGAAAATAAATTCATACAAATCATAAAGGAAAAAAGGAAAGTGTTCCTATTTGCAGATTACAAGATTATCTACCTAGAAAATCTCAAAAAGTCTACAAAACAAAGCAAAATTCTTAGAACTAATAAATGAGTTCAGCAAGAATTCAGGACATAAGGTAAATAGACAAAAATCAATTGTACCTTAATACACTAGCAATGAATATGTGAACACTAACATTAAAAATATGATACTATTTATCATTGCTCAAAAAATTTTAATACTTAGATGTGACACTAAAACAAAACATGCACAAGACTTATATGCTAAAAAATACAAAATGTTGGTGAAAGAAATCCAAGAAGACCTAATTAAATGGAAAGTCAAATTATGCTCATGGATTTAAAAACTTAACGTATTAAAGATATCAGTTATCACCAAATTGACATATAGGTTTAATATAATTTCTATCAAAATCTCAGCCAGGTTCCTTTTCTAGATACAAACAAGATCATCCTAAAATTTATATAGAAGTGCAAATTAACCAGAATGGTTAAAATGATTTGAAAATGAAGAATAAAATGGGAAGAAACAGTACCTGATCTCAAAACTTCTTATATGGCTATAGTAAGATGTGTTATTGCAGAGGGATGGGCACACACAACAATAGAACAGAATAGAGAATCCAGAAATAGACCCACACAAATATGTTCAACTGACCTTTGATGAAGGTGCAGAAGAAATTGAATAGAAATATTATAGACTTTTCAACAAATTGTGCTGAAGCAATTGGACACCCATAGGCAAAACTAAATACATAAAACAAATAAATCCTTGATTTTAAGTTTTAAATCTCATACAAAACTTAACTCAAAATGAATCACAGACGTAAATGTAAGATATAAAACTGCAAGAGGTGTAGAGCAAACCATAGGAAACAATTATCCGAATCTGGGACTAGGCAGAGTTCTTAGTCTTGCTACCAGAAGAACTATCTATAAAGAAAAAAAATGGTAAATTAGACTTCAACAAAATTAAAAAATTTGCCTTGCAAAAGACCCTCTTAAAAATATGAAAGACAACTAGGAGAAAATATATGCAAACTATATATCTAACAGAGAAAGTGTATCTTAAATATATAACTACTCTCAAAACTCAAAGGTGAAAAAACAGCAATCCAATTAAAAATGGGCAAAAGACACGACCAGACATTTCACCAAATCGGTTGTATAGATGGCTAACAAGCATATAAAAAGATGTTCAATATTACTAGTGATCAGGGATGTACCCACATTTCTATAAGTTGTTTTTGTATTAATATGAAGTATAGAAGAATAAGCTAAAGACAGCATGCGTGTGTTAAGTTAAAAAAGAGAAGAAGTGATAGAGTGGGGTTTGAAAAGTGAGGCCAATAGCCCAGGTGAAAGGTAGTGAGAACCTGATATATGTAAGGCAGTGTTGATAAGAAGTGCACAGGAGAGAACCACCGGACACATTAAAGAATAGAAACTTGGCGCCCCCAGCCCCAGCGTCCCAACTGGGAAAGCTGGGCAGGGGCGACGCCGCCCTCGGTGAGAAAGGCTTCTCTAGGGATCTGAGAAGGTGCCTTGGGGAACAGGATTCCTCAGCCGCTGCCCCTCCGCTGTGCGTAGTGGCCACCGGTGCTTGGACGCCGTGGCACCGTGGGGCATGTCCCCCTCCTCTTTGGTATGGTTGGAGTGCCGAGCGACGCTCTCAGAAAACAGAATTTCCTGCAGGTGTAGTGGCTAGGCTTCAGCCCTCTTAACATCACCACCTGGGTTCGATTTCTGGCCAGTGAACTAAAGTACCCAATAAAATAAATTGTTGTATCAGTTGGGGAATTTAATTCAGAGAATTGTGAGAGAAAAATTGGGAGCTAAACAGAGCACAAAAAGGGAACTCAGAGTTATAATTAGTCTTCTTAGCTACTCAGCACCCTTTATTGCCTCATGCCCACATCTAACAAAATCATGCTTCTGCCATACATGAGGCAACTACCCCATGACACAACTCACCAGCTCTCTCCAACAAGGATAAAAAGAAAGTTTTATTAAATCTATTTTTCTATCTCAAGTTGAAAATTTCCAGGCACTATGGAATCACTCTTATAAATACTAAATGTGCCTCCTTGTAGTCTGGTGAACTGTAAGTTAAATTACCAAGCACTTACTACCAACACTCCTCATACAAAATAACATAGAGAGGGAAATGAAAAGAGAAATTGTTGTTTAATATACACACAAGTATGCCTGACGGCTACTGTTCTTGTTCTTGTAACTGGTCATGTGACCATGTATCACTTTTTTTTAACCGTTTCTGATCAGAGCCAAGTCTTTTTTTTTTTTTTTTTTTTTTGGTTAGACTTACTAGGGTGACATTTGTTAGCAAGAATTACATAGGTTCCAGGTGTACAATTCTACAGTGTATTGTCAACTTGTTGTATAATAAGTTCACCACCTAGTGTAAGTTCTCTTTCCATCACGTATATTTAGGTCCCCCTCGCTCCCCTCCTACCCCCTCCCCCTTCTCCCATCCCCTCCCCACTTGTCCTCAAATAAACGTTAAACTATTGATTGTGTCCATGGGCTTTTTATTTGTTTTTTTCTTTGTTGCTTTCAGTTTTATATTCTGCATATGAGTGAAGACATACAGTTTTTGGATTTTTCTGTCTGGTTGATTTCACTTAGCATGATGATTTCTAGGTCCATCCATTTTGTTGTAAATTGCAGTATTTCATCTTTTCTTATAGCTGAGTAATATTCCATTGTGTATATGTACCACAGCTGCTTTATCCAGTCATCTGTCACAGGGTACTTCCATGTATCACTTTTATCTTCCTCCACATATTTTATATTATTCTTACCCTGTCAGCCAGTGCAATGACTGGTTGCAGCTGTTTTGCCAATGTGGTGATCCAATCCTTCATTCTTAAAAGTTCTGAATCCTTGGTGGACCTGTACTTATTAGGTTGCTGTAGACTTTGATTGATTTTTACTATTAGACAGAGAAGTACTAAAAGATGCTCCCAAGAATCTCTTGGGGTTCAAACACATCCCACCATCCTCATTGTATAGCAGCAAATCAATTTCCCATTGTTAATCATGATCAACCACCTCGGCCAATATAATCACATCTTTCTCTACTTGTTGGTTCAGTGGTATAAGGAGTTCCAAATGCCAGTTGACAGTTTCAACTAGATTATAATAAGATTGGGTAGTAGCATTCCTTCCTTTGAACAGACACTTCTGGACTAGCAGAGCTAAAAAGACTGTGGACAGGAAGCAACAATTATGTGAATGAGTTATTAGATACAATAGTGAGAAAGGCTATTCCGATTTTTTCTCCTTAATTACTGGACGCATGTATTCTGCATAAGAGGGAAACATACCATAGTTGGTCGCTGTTTCAAAGCATATGCCACATCCTGAGAAAGAACATTCCAATCCTACAGAATAGTACCTCCCAGTCGGTACTATACTGAATCTTAATTAAGCCATTCCGCCATTTTATCAGGCTATCAGCTCCTGAGTGATTGGGTACATGATAAGATCAACAGATTGAAGTGACATGATTTATTACTGTACTTTCCTTGCAATGAAATGTGTCCCTTGGGAAGAGAAATTTGTCATATGCGATAACATGATGGTGAATTAGGCCTTCCATAAGTTCATAGATGGTGGTGTTAAGAAGGCAAATCTATACTCATGAAAGTAAGAACAAAGTGTGGCCTTTACATGATAAGAAAGTGTCAAATACTGGGAGTGCCAAAAATGTATACACATTTTAAGAGATGTTATCTATGTATTACTTTTCGTAGTTGAATTGAGTTATGGTAGCAATGTGTAGTGTGATGTTCACACAAAAGATGGCATTAAGAGTTCCCTGGTGGTGTAGTGGCTTAAGGCTTCAGCGCTGGCGCTGTCAACACTGCGGCCTGGGTTCGATCGATTCCCAGCCAGGGAACTACCCACATACTAAAAAAAAAAAAAAAAAAAAGATGGCATTAATCAGATGAATGCTAGTGTCATTATGTGACAGGCAGGACAGTCAAAGAAAATTGCAGAGACACGGTTGTTGTTTGAGGGGCACAAGACCATTTTGAAGTGGTATTTGAACATCGAGAACATTGTTTGAATTTCCCCCATATTCTCCTAACATTACACCCCTTGACTTCTACCTATGGAGGACTTTAAAGAATGTGGCATACCATAGAAAACCAGTTACACTGGCAGTACTTTGGGAAGAAATTGAAATGGTATGCTCAACGATAGAAGTGGACACTTTGGTCAACATTACTCATGCAGTAGTTCTCCATTATCAGGAGTGTTCTGGACACTAATGGTAACCACTTTGAGCATGTGACTTGTATTCGTCTTTTGTTATTGGTATATATTATTACAATTTTAATACAAATTTTTCCTTCCTTAAAATGTGTATACATTTTTTTAGTACCTTCTTTATAATGAACTTGCTACCAAGTAGCTGGCTGTTTCCCCCCAGAGAATGATGTCAAATAGGGAGCTCAGTGGTGCCAAATTGGCCCTGATTTGGTGGGATAGGCACTCAGCAACAGCAGTGGCAGATCAGCTTTGATAAGAAAAATTCTATATTGTTGAGTCTTGTTAGTCTCTCATTGGATAAAAATCTAACCAGAATTTAGTTGATATAAGAGCCTGATGGATGCAGCCTGCAGCGGATCAATCCTTCTGAGTAAAGGAGGGGAATGGCAGAAAGGAATTCTGAGAGAAAATAGGCCTAGCTTACCGACGAGAAAAAGTGGTTTCCCAATTTTCTAGCTTGTGAGACTGGTTGGATGGTAATTCATTGAGCTGAGGAAATAAGACTTTGGAAATGTATTGAGTTTAAGGAGCCTGGGGGCTGTCACAGTAAAGCTGCCAAGGATATTGTCTAAACTTCAGGAGAAAAGTCTGTTATAAAGATATTTAACTAGGGGTCAACAGAACATAAAGAGCCTTTAAAATCATGGGAACACATGAGTTTACTCAGGGTCGGTGTAGGATGATCAGAGACAAAACTTAGACATTATCAACATTCAAGCAACTGACTATGAAAGAGAAGGTTGTGAGGAAAAAGTCAACGTGGTGTCTTAGAAGCCAAGGAATAAAGAATTACCAAGAAAAAGGAAGTGATCAAAAAGTTCTAACTTAGATGAGAGGTCAAGTATGATGAGCTTGAAAAGATTCAAGAAAAGTGAGCAATAGGAAGTCAATGATGATCATTGCTCAGGTAAACATGGAAATAGATGACTCCTTGACCAATTTGAGGAAAAATAACTTCTAAGTTTAAGTGTGCATATATGAGCAAGAAGAACAATGCTTTTGGTGGGGAGCATGGGCATGGCATGTTACAGGGAGAGAAGGGCCTGGGACACAAGTTATCTGTCTCACCTCTCTCTCTACTACCTACTGGAGAATGGAAAAGGCTAAACAAGCAATTAAGTCCTTGTTGCTTTTGGGAGCTGTGAGAATTGTGGTCCTGTTGCTCTCAAAACAATTTGCTTATTGGAAATAGTATATGGAAAGTATTCCTTTTTAATGAACAGTCAATATAATAACAAAAAGTTTTAAATGTGATAAATAATTTTTAAATCCATAATCCTTCCATTTTAAAAATATTTCCTTTCCCATATAAGCATTGTACATGGTTGTAATCATAGCATTTGACTTTTTTCCAAGTTAGAATCATAAAATTTTTTAAAAAGTTTAGAATTTTACATTATTCCCTCGAGATCCTTAGAACTAGGAAATCTTGCCTTCAAAAGCTAAGAAGTGTGTTGAATTCTTAGAGTCCTTAGAAATCTGGAAGGACTTCAAAGGTCATCTTAACCAACTCCTCATTTTAGATGACCAAATCAAAGCCCAGAGATGTAGAGTATATTATTTAAGGTCAGGAAGTTATGCATGGCAGAGATCATACCTCTGTCTCTAGCAGCGGGTTTATTTAGCGTAGTTATAATTAGAGTGTCATGTAATATATGTACACCTGGGAGATTGCAAAAATAGTCCTGGAGTCTGCAGCTCCTACCATCAAGAATTAGAGTTAATTTACCCACCCTTTGAATTTAGTGACTTGCTTCGACCACAGAATGCAATGAAAGTGATATAGTATAATTGTTGGTCTAAGCTTTAAGAAATTGTACAGCTTCTGTTTTTATACTCTTAAAATTCCAAGATCACCATGTGTAGAAACTCAGGGCTAGGCTGCTAAATGATGAGAGACAGGAGGCTCGGTCACCATCTTTGCCCTGCCAAACACCAGATACGTGAGTGAGACAGTTGAGATCATCCAGCATTTACCCAACTTGACAGCAGAGATTAGGAGTCCACCCAGACTAAACCAACTGCTAACCAACGCATAGAATCAAGGTGAAAGGATTGGTTGCTTTAAGGCACTAAGTTTTGGGATTTTTTAACATTGTAAAAGCTAATGAATGCATACATTTCCTCATTGTGCTGATAACCCATACCATTCAAGTAAATCATACTCCATGTTTTATGGTTTCTTGAATCAAAAGGTTAGAAAGTGTTTTTTTTAATATCCTATTTTTTTATTATTTTCCTTTAGATATTTAAGTTTCAAAAGGCAATTTATAAAACACATTTTTAGACACACAAATATATGTACAGCTCTTTGCAGACCATCTGCTTGAAAAGAACTGTTGGTAGAGTCCTTTATTTTTACCAACAATTTTCACTTTTTCTGCCCACATCTCAAAACATTCAACAAAATTCTGTACATATAGATCAAGGTGGTACTAAAGTGGTGGGGGATGAAGTGAGGAGGCAGCTCCACTATAAGTTAGGACATAGCATTGCCTTTTTCTCTTAGCCTGGGGCTTTCTAAATAAACATGGCAGAAACATTCCTCAATTGATACACTGAAAAAAAATGAGGCAGAATGAATATATTCTGGATCTGGAGCATGGCAGATGAACAGGCTGAAAACTCCTACTCCCGTCAAAGGTTCTAGGGATTTATTACTCATAGCTATTCATTTCCATGAAATCTTTAATTTGATACCAACTAACTCTCAACAAAAATGAGCTTATAGGAAATGCTCATATTTGGTTGATTAAATGCTGATGTCACATGGACTTTCAACATCCAGTGATCCAATCTTGTAATCAAGTTTGATAATTAGTTCAATGAGATTTTACCAAGCTCTGAACTTGAGCTCTGCAGCAAGGAAAACACTGAAGTGGACAATGTGTGAGTGTTGCCTTGCATGCTTCTACTATCTCTCAGAAAGGAGACAATGAGGGGATTACTGTCTTTTATAGATTTAGTGCCTGTAATTACAAGTTGGTCAGTCAAGATATTTTCTTTTTATCATTTAAGTACACTTTAAAGATAAGTAAAAAATCTTTAGAATATAAAGTTTGCAGTGGGCTGTTTCACTTTATTGGTTTCTGAGGCTAGTTCTCTTTTTTCCACCAACCTTCTCAAATAAGAAATAAGAAACAAAATAGTCATACTCAATGTCAACAGAATCTGATTAATCCTCAACTAAAGAGCAAACTTGCCGCATTCAAACTCTAAAAGGGACAAAAGATAAAAAGAAAACAATAACCAATAAGTATTCATCTTTTAGGAATCACCATTTATTCAACAGAAGTTCATTGAGCACAGATGCTGTGCCAGACTTGATGTAAGATTCTGAAGATTCAGAGTTGAACAGGAATGATCCTGATCTCACTCTTTGAGAATAGTCAGGTTGTCCTGGCCTTAGTCTGATTTCTATATTTCTTCTAGTTTCATCTTTCACCTGAGTTGTAGGTTTGTACCAAGAGAAAAATTGCTTAATAATGTGGTTTCTTAAAAAAATAATAATGATAACATTTGTAGAGTGCTTACTATGTGCCAAAAAGTGTTCTGTGCATTTTTATATACTAACTGATTTAATCTTGAACAAACTTTTGAGGTATTATTATTATTATTTCTTTTTTTTTGTTCAGATGAGGAAACTGAGGCAGAGAGGTTAAGTAATTTACATAGATTCAAACTACTTACTACACTGTTCTTACTAAGGCAGAACACTGTAGAGATTTGATATTTTTTAAACAAAAAGATTTGAAAGAAAACGTAAAGTTGTTGACCCTAAGTTAATCAATTAATTTGAATGTCAAAGTATCCCATTCTCTAAGCATTCAGCCTAATTGAGATTTAGTAATTCAGTCTGAATGTTTTTCACCTAAGCATATGTTCATAAAAGCCCCATTCAAAGGAAAATAAATTGTAGAGTGTGATGAATTTTCTTAAAATCTGCTGCTGATTTATAATCAGCCTGTTCAATTCTCTTCTCAGGCTTTCAGCCCATAAAATAGTACCTTTTCTTCTATATTGAAATGGGATATTAGTTCCCACATATTCCCAGAGAAAGCCAGGGAAATTTGGCCAAGTATTTACCAGAATTTCCTTGTGGGTACCTTCTTCCAAATAAATGAAAATCCTCTCTCTACAGGGATTCCTGAAAAGGCCCAATTTCTATTATGTACTTCTGGCCAGAGCACGTGTCAGATGAACATTTATGTCCTATCTCTTGTATGTATATGTGTGTACCTGAACCCGGTGGTG
The DNA here is from genome assembly GCA_004026885.1 of Lyroderma lyra. Classification (NCBI taxonomy): domain Eukaryota; kingdom Metazoa; phylum Chordata; class Mammalia; order Chiroptera; family Megadermatidae; genus Lyroderma; species Lyroderma lyra. Next base: position 84,354 of record PVJL010004097.1, read on the forward strand.
AGACACTCTGAAGAATGTTTTACCTAAACTTACTGTGGTCTCCTGGAGATAATTGCAAACCTCCATCTGATGCCTGGGGCAAAGGGCATTCTGAATCATAGGTAACCATGGCAACAACTGCCAATTTTCTTTAATAAGCAAACTAGCACACTTACAAACCTTGTTTTTCCCCAAAGACACATGAGTAAGATATCTCCCCAAATTAAAGATAACCTTTAAAGATAGCAATGGTGGTATTGGCAACGATAGTAGTAGCTGACATTGACCTTTTACAATATGCCGGACTCCATGCTAAATGCTCTATAGCATTTACATCAGCTTTTAATGTAAATCTCATCATAAACATCATTCCAAATACCTTTTATTAAAAATAAAAAGACTGGTTAAATGACTACTATCAGTCAGTACAATTAAATGAAATTACTATAGATTGTGTCCTCCCAAAATTCATATTAAATCTTAACTCCCAAAGTGATGGTACTTGGAAGTGGGGCTTTGGGAGGTCATGAGGGTTTTGCTCCCATGAATGAGATTAGTGCCCTTATAAAATAGACCTCAAGGAGCTTCTTTGCCCTTTCAGCCATGTAAGGACCCAGAGAACAGACTGCCATTTGTGAACAGGAAGCGAGCCTTCACCAGGCACAAATTCTGCTAGTATCTTCATCTGGTAATTTCCAGCTTCCAGAACTGTGATGGATAAATGTCTGTTGTTTATAAGCTACCCAGTCTATGGTTTTCTGTTTTAGCAGCCCAAATGAACTAAAATAGAAATGTACAATCTAGTTCTACTCAGTCCACACAGAAACGAATAAGATAAGAATCCCTGTTTTTCATTATCTTATAAAAAATAATAATATTGAACATATACTTTCCCAAGGAGTGAAAAGTAAGTGGCGATTTTGTGACAGATTTGGGAGGAAGTAAATGAAATTAACAGAGAGGGAGAAGAGAGTTTACAAAAGGGGAATGTTCTGGTTATCTATTGCCTCATACTGAACCACTTTGAGGCTTAAGGGCTTAAAAGAAAAACAATCATTTATTGTGTTTATAAATCTGAAATTTGGCCAGGGCTCAGAGGGAACAGTTTCTCTTTGCTCCATGTGGTAACAACTGAGATGGCTTGACCTAGGTTGAGCATTTACTTCCAAGAGGGCTCACTCTTGGGGTTCCCTGGTGGTGTAGTGGCTAGGCTTCAGTGCTCTCAATGCCATGGCCTGGGTTCAATTCCCAGCCAGGGAACCACACACACACAGGATGGCTCACTCCCATAACTGGCAAATTGGTGCTGACTATTGGTTCTTTTCCATGTCCACCTTTTCCATGGGGTGGCTTAGTCTTCCTCACAGCATGGTGGCTGGGTTACAAGAGTGATCATCCCAAGGGACAAAAAGTAGAAGCTGACAATTTTTTAAGGCCTGAGTTCAGAAACTAGCATAACATCACTTCTATAATATTCAATAGGTCAAGCACTCACAAAACCTAGAATCAAGGGAAAGTGACATAGATTTTGTTCAACTATAGGAGTGTCAGAATGAACATTGAGGTAATGCTTTAAAATTACAACAAAGACATAAAAAAAGACTACTGAAAACATAAAAGAGAAAGTTTGCTTGTTTTGTTAAAGCCAGATTTTTAGAAAATTTTATTGAAGAAGTTTCAACCTGGATTTTTCTCAAACATTGCTGCTAATTTTCAATCCACCTGTCCAATATTTCCCTCAGGAAAAGTAGCTTAATCTTTTTTGCCTCAGTTTTACCATCTGTAGATTAAAGATAACAATATTTTTCTTCCAGTGAAGATTGTTAACACAACCTGAGTATAGTCACTAAACATACATATTTTCAGGCTTGCTTTTCCAATTTGAAGTAAACTGGTTGTCTTAGTCACCTGACAATTTGAAAGGAGTGTTTGAGATAGCAATGTCTCTTTATCATAAAAAATTCCAGTAAGACTATTTGTCTAATTCTAAATGGTTTGCTGAAGTTAAGTTGCTTATAAGCATATTCAATAATTTCTTTCTATTATTTCAGGACCAAAATTATGGTTTTTCACTGAGAATAAGATATTAGGAGAGCTTAAGAAGACTAAAAGGTAATACACTTTTTCAACACTGGATGATTTTCTTCACTAGTTAAAAATATGTCATTGACTTATTATGGAGCGTATTTTAAAATCAACTCCAAGTAATGAATCAGATTATGAAAATTATTTTTAGAATGAAATGCAACCAAAGAATACATCAGCACTTTATAACATGTGCTGCCAGAGTTCCCTGGTAGTGTAGTGGCTAGGCTTCGACGCTCTGAATGCTGTGGCCTAGGTTTGATTCCCAGCAAGGGAACTACCATAATATTTGCTGCCATTTCCCTAGTTAAAACATTTATTCTTCTTTTTATTTATTTTTTATGCTATTCAACTTAGCGTCTGAATAAACATTAATTAATTTTTAGTTGGAATTGTCTTTATAGTTTTTGTTTCTATTGTTAATACAATATCCAAAATTTATCTGCTAAATGCAGGAAATACTTGATAACATTCTTTTTGAGGTGGGGGGGATTTCCCTGGCTGGGAATCAAACCCAGGCCACAGCATTGTGAGCACCAAAGCCTAGCCACTACACCACCAGGGAAGTCCCTTGATAACGTTCTTAAAACTCAAAATTGAGTCAGGACCTTCTAAATTAGTAGAAACAAAGAGGATGGGGGAAATGCATATACCATATTTTGCTGTGTATAATACACATTTTCTTGCCTAAATTTGTGAGGAAAAAATAAGGTTGTACATTATACAAGATTAGTACTAATTGCATATCTATATAAATGTTTTTAAGTCTTTTATTTATTCTTATGAGTTAAAAGTGTAACTCTAGAAAGAAAGAATGATATTCATATGCACAATACTACTCTGGAATATAATGATCATTTTTTAATAAAAAAAATTTTCTACATAAAATTTCTTATACTTTGTATCTGTTGTGTTTTGCAATTATTTTCTATATAGAATTTATTGTACCATAATTTGTTAAAAATAAATGTTAAAATTTCTTTATAATGTAAACAACAAGTAAATAACTATAAACAAATAAAAATTTGAATTAAAAATTTTAAAGGAAAGATTTTTCCCCTGAAAGTTTGGGCCAAAAAAGTGAGTGTGCATTTTGCACAGGAGCACATTATACACGGCAAAATGCAGTAAATATGGAATATGACCTAAAAGTCAAGCTTTCCACATCAAGCCAGATAAAGATACAGTGAAGAAATATTACAAATAATGTCATCATTTTCTCTGTCGTGTACCTGTAATCATTATTTAATGAATAAGGTGCACTTTTTTCATTTTAATAATAAAAATGAATCTTTTAATTTAAAAATTGTTTATTCTCATGTGTCATTATCCAATTAGATTCCAAGTGTTTAAGAAAAACTATACAGATGGTAAAGACATAGTAAGCTAGATTGCTCCAAGATAGTGTAAAATGAGAAGAGAGCCATACAGAGCGTCCAGGAAACACCTATATGAAAGAGATGAAGAATCAAAGAAGAAAACTGAGAAAAGAGAGGCCAGAGATATAAGAAGAAATATAGAAGAAAGCGTTTTCATGGGATTAAAGAGAAGCAAGAGTTTGAAGATTTGCTGATCACAAAAAGGAATCAACAGGTTAAATACTTCACGAGTCTCATGGGTGAAGTTGAGAAGAATGATTAGAAAGAGAAACAGTTTTTGAGATTATCATGAGAAGTGAAATAAGTCAAGAACCATATTATTTCACTCATATATGGGTTATAAAACAGAAAGCAACAAACAAACAAAACAATCATAAACATGGACAACAATTTAGTGGTTACCAGAGGTTAAGTGGGGAGAGGGGAGGTAGAAGAGGGTAAAAGAAGTCAAATATATGGTGACAGAAGGAGATTTGACTTTGGGTAGTGAACACATATTGCAATAAGTGTATAGAACTATACACTTGAAATTTGTAAATGTTATTAACCAATGTCACCCAATAAATTTAATTTGAAAGAGAGAATCAGTGAACTCAAGAGAAGTTTCAGCAGAGTAATGTGGCTAGGAACCCTTTTGCTTGAATCAAGACATGGGAGGCAACAGGTGATAGAAACTGCATACTGAATACTCTTTTTAGATTCTTAGCAGAAACTGAAAGATGAAAAATAAAATGTTAGCTAAAGGTATATATGATGTCTGACAATTAAGTTCAAGAATTCATCCTAGAAAAATTGCTACATGCCTCATTGCTGAATATCACTACCAGCACCTTTGAAGTACTCCCCTTGGGAATCTGTGCACTGATACCTGAGCCTAGCCAACACTTCAGAGCAATTTTGAAACACTTTTTCTGGAATGCTCATCAGAGCTGTCGTTGTATTACCCTTGATATCCTAAATATCATAAAAATATTTCCATTCAATATTTCCTCTATCTTCAAGTAAAGAAAAAGTCATTGGGGGCCAGATGAAGTGAGTAGGGGGGAGTGTGTTATGTGCTATGTGAGCTGGTTGCACTATCGTGATGCAAAAGCCATGAATTGTTGGCAAAAAGTTCAAGTCGTTTTCATTTAACTTGTTCACACAGCCTTTTCAGCACTTTCAAACAGCAAACATGGTTGACTGCTTTTCCAGTTAATACAAATTTATAGTAAACAATCCCTCTAATATCAAAAAAGATCAGCAACATCTTTTTGATTCTTGATTTGGAATGATGGAACTTTTTTGGTAGTGGAGAATTGGCTGACTTCCATTGTGCATTTTGACGCTATGTTTAAGGGTTGTGTTGGTACACCTATGTTTCATCATCAGTGATAACATGGCCCAAAACATTGTCTTGACTCTCCAACAGGTCTTGGCAAACTTCAACTCACCCGTGCTTTTGTTCATTGGTGAGATTCTTTGGGATCATTTTTGCACATACATTTTTCATGCCAAGATTTTCAGTTGAGATTTTTCTGTTTCTCATCAATGTTTACTTGGTCTGCTATACTTCTCACAGTCTCCTGACAATTTTGACACACAATTTGATGAATTTTTGCAATATTTTCATCACTTCTGCTCATTACTGGCTGCCCTGTCCTCTCTTCATCAGTGACACTTCCTCTCCCCTTCACAAATCCATTTGTACACTGCCATTTTCTTCATGGCATTAACCCCATAAGCCTGGACTAACAGGCTTTTACTCTTGCCAAGGTTAACAAGAAATTTAATATTTGATTTTTACTCTAATTCAAACTCCAACATTCTTGCAACAGTCCACAAAAATGAGCGAAAACAATAATGAATGTCACTTAGCAAGTCACCTCCACACGTCAACATGAACACAACTGTGAAGCACAGATATACCAATGTTTTGAAACCTCACTGAGTTGTTTGTACAATGCTGCCAGAGTAAGCACGTGGTGACAAGTTTGCGAACTTAATTGTGAGATCTTGTACAGTGTCCTGTGTGTGTGTGTGTGTGTGTGTGTGTGTGTGTGTGCATCCTAATATGAAAATAAATTAATTGTTTATGTACTGACAAATTGGTTGGTATCAAAGGAGTGTTTAAAAGTGGAACTATAGTGCAAAGATTTGAAGAGACTAGAAGGGGTGAGATCCAGATCTTGTTACAAAGAAACAAGGAAAAGTTTTCAGAGTGATTTGAAGAATGATTTAAAATGCAGTTTTTAAGGGCATAGGCAATGAAACAATATTGGCCATGCATTGATAACTATTGAAACAGAATAATATTTACATGAGGGCTCACTTTATATCCTGTCTAGTTTTGAATATGTTCAAAATTTTCCATTATACAATAATTGAAAAATATCAAAAAGAATCTTTAGGTATAATATTGCTATATTACTCAGAACAAGCCTTAGTTTCTCTGTGAGGTAGGTAAAAATTGTGTCCACTGAAAATTAATGTTGAGGGCTAAGGGCTTAATAAGAGTGGTAAAAGTTTGAAATAGCTATTCTAGAAATAGGAAAATGAGTGATCCAGGGAACACTAGTTGGTGATTCAGTTGAGTTTGGCCATATTTCCAGTGCATAATGTTTGTGTGTTGTAAGAATTTCTTTAGTACCTCAGAAGCATAAATGTAGTAGCAGTCATTGGGAAGATCTTTAATTTATTTTTGATGGGCTAGTGCAACTAAAGACACAGAGAAGCATCAATAAGAAAGATTTAATGTGATGGAGCATATTGTTTCTCCCCTCATGAAAAAGCTACTCTGTTTTTTTTAAAGTAGAAAAATACTTCAGTATAGAAGTATTTGGGGGTTTTGAGAAGAAAAAGAGAGATTCTAATTTGAGAGATAAGATATTCTTTCTTTTAAAAAACCTCATGTAATGTCATATAATACTGAGCATAAATACTTACAAGGAAATTAAATGATAGTCAAAATAATAAAAATGCATTTTCAGAAATATTTTAGATTTTAAAACAAATGTGCTTTTACAAAAATGTATTTACAAATCATTATCCTAAAAAATTAATATCTGTTTAGAGGCAAAGACATATTATATATTGACCTCTTAATTTAGCAGTCTTTCTGCTATCTCCACTGATTTTTTTTTCCATTGCAGACTTCCAACTGTTACTTCAACTCAGATCTAAATGTACTTTTAATGGAAATTAATTATAGTACATATTCCACACCATTTACCAATATCCTCAGAACCTAAGTGTTCCTTGCAGCAGAATGACCTACAGTCAATTCAGGACCAGTAACCATTGAGAAAATCTTTTCTATTTGCCATATACTCATCCCCAAAATGTGTTTATATTTTTCAAAGTGGACCCTTGGATTTAAATGTTATGGGCAGTTTATTACCACTAACCAACACTTCAGCTGCTAAATAGCACTTCATTAATCAACACTGTAAGATAAGGGTTAATATAAGTAAGGAATAGGAGACCAGTGTTGACAGCAAAAGAGAGGGTAGTGGAAATTGTGGTGCACTGTAACCAGTTTATAAGCAAATTTATTTATATATGTTCTCAATATGGGCTTAATTGTATCATTCAAATGATAGTTTCAGTGGTTTCTAGTTTGCACTATAAATTTTTAGGGTATGAGAGGCATCTACCAAAACCCCTTGAATGAAAGCCAGCAGATCATGGAATAATACAATGTCATTACCAGTTCAGGTAACCACAGACTGGAGAACTCAAACAAACCCTTCCATTGACAATTGTAAAAGCTGTCAAAATATAAAAGCCATCTTTACAAAGGCATCAGAAAACTAAAATAAGAGTGAAAAATTACAGAGCCAGTAAGGGGTGAGGACAGAGGTCCCATAAATTAAGAACATCCCTTGGACCTTGTTTACTTTGGGGGTGTTTTTACATTTCAGAAGGGAATACTAAGTAATGGAGCTGCTGAGTGGAACTTCTAACAGCTTTTGTAGGCTGTGTAGACAGGGATTAAAGCCCTGGGACTGCTGAAGCAGGCACAAAGGTGGGCAGGGGTATAGATTCTTACTTAGGGATGGGACTCTGACAGCATGTGGAAGAGTGGACCTGCAGGAAGTGCCTATCAGTGAGACTTGAGCTCAGCTTTGAATGATTGAAGAGTCTCAGTTGCTAGTTCCAATAAGCACTTGATGGAATCAAATGTAAATCCCTTTTGGAGGAAGATAACATTAATTTGTACTCAAATAACTTCTCTGAATAACTTTGCAAATACAATGGCCAGAACAAACACAAAAATTAGTAGACACCAAAAGAGAAAAATGATTAAAAACCAAGAGAAATAATAGACATGGCCACTCTTCAACTAAACCCAATACTTATGACAAACAGCTCAGAACAGAAGCTGCTTATCTTCTCAGCCTAAGCAAGCTGGCTTGCAAAAGGGGTTAAGAACAAATTGCAATTTCCTCTAAGATCTCTGTTCTTTCCCTTTGTTGCTCTTAATTAAGCAAAAGTAAATCAGTTTATCAAGGAATTTCCTAAGTTTCAAATTTTCTGAGTGACTAGGTGAGATGTAAAAACCATATGGCTCTCTAGGTATAATTTCAATCAGTGAACACCACTAGTGGGTGGTTTACCCACTGATTATTTTAGGTTACTCTAACTCTACCACTGAGAGAGGCAGGCAGAGGTAAGTAAAGAGTGGCTAATGATTAGATGGTAAGGAGTTGGGAAGAGGTAAACTTTATCAATATTCTGATGCCTTAGAGAGTCCCATGTGAAACTCTGTTTTCCCCAACTAAACTTCCCATTGCCATCTCCCTTATAAACCAGTCCCAGGAAAAATAGTATAATAAATGACATGATCTCTGGTGCCCTCATTCCCCTTTATGCTTGTTTCTCCTATTCACCTTTTCCCCATTCCCCAACATTGAACCTCAATTTCCTTCCTTCTGTGCATATCCCTATGCTATCTGCTAGCATATGATTCCATCTTTGATTTTGACTTTTTTTTCCCATATTCAGCATTGTCCCACAAAACCTGAGCTAATGTGTGTGTTTGCTCTAGCAATACCCAAAAGGGGCCCTTCACATTTGCATGTTCAGAAAACTAGGAGCCTCAGAAGAGTCACTTTAAAACAATGGTGTATGGATTCCATGACGAAAAAAAAAATGGCATCTTGAAGGAACTGCAACAATTTGAATAGACACAATATTTTGACCCTTTTGCTTACCTTGACTATGGTCTAATGCAGTGATAATCCAAATTGCTCTCAGTTTTTGTTTCCATGCATGAACAATGACTTGAGAGGTTATTTGTGAGAGGAACCATGCCTATCTTGTTCATCTTCATGTCCATCCACACACAATGCCTCCACCTCAACACCCATATTTATGTGTATCTGGTACATAGAGTTCTATAATTGTTCTGCAGACTTAAAGAGAATGATCACATGATTTTTTATTTTTATCATTTGGAATCTAGAGATATCAAGAAACACTTTACCATTTTAATAACAACTCTTGAAATACCATTTTTAATATTTGCTGAGGGTTCTATAATTATTTAATAATTAATTCCCATAATATCTTGTGGAATTCATTATCCTTATGAAAGTTTTATAAATAAAGAAATTATGTTGAAATCATCCTGGTTTAAGAGCAAAGGAGGGGCAAAATTTATATTTAAACTTTAGGTGAAAATTGCTCAAAGCTAGGCTCAGTTCAGTTTATGCTTAATCAAACAGTGATGGTGAAGATTCTGAGATGGCTATTTTCTAATTGGAAGTCTTTAACTATCTACTTAGCACATTTGTCTTTCTCCTAAAAAGACATTTTGATGATAGGGAAAATCGTTTTCTCTTTAATCATTTATCAAATTCTATTCTCAACTGTCTCCAAGGTCATCATAATCCCCCAGTAGGTCAAGACCATTATGACTTCTTTCCCCCTCCCATCTACACCCATCCATCATTAAGTACAATGACCTCAATCTCTTATATCTGATTTAGTATTTTTATTTTGACTGCTTCTATTCTAGCTCCAGCCCCTGCCTGGAAGAGTGAAATATTGTTCACCCTGCAGCCATTCTTATTTTTTTACAACTTAGAATCCTTAGATCAATAAAACTTTGATATTCTTTTAAAAATAGAAATCAGCTCATGTCATATCTCTGCCTCTCATTGCATTTCAAATAAAATTGAAACTCCTTTCCAAGGCCTACAAGGCCTTACATGACTTAGTCACTCCTTTACCTTAAATCCTTTCAGTCTTCCCCTTGTTTTCTATACTTCTACCACTATACTTCAGCCATTCTAGATTTATTAGTCCTTAAACATGGTAAGCTTATTTCTACTTTTGAGTGCTTGTACTTGCCTTTTACTGACAATTGTTCTAATATTCTACCATTGTTGTTAATAAAACAGATTTTCACTGAACCAGCTAAACTTTATAGAGTGCAAGCAGAAAGGAATTTTATTCTTTCTTACTACTACTACTCTGTCAAATTGTTTCTTCTTCACCCCTGAATAAAATCCCAGATAGATCCCATAGTTTATCTGATGGCTTTCCGATATGAAAAGATCCAATAAAATCTAAAGCTGTGGTTCTCACCAGATGAGGCACCACTCACTTGGAGCCATTAGAAATTCATGGGACACTTTTGGTTGTTGAATTGGTGGGGGCGAGATTGAATGGTATTTGACTAGATAAGGGTCAGAGAGATGAGGGTTTTGGCCAATAAGTGAGCACTTTTAAACAGCATTTAAATATCCTGTTGGTTATTTGTGTACACGAGAAACATAGAAATACAAAGCATTTTATTGCATTGGTTTACTATACACTAAATTTTCCAAGATTTGCAAACACTGAATAAGTCAAAGACATTTGGGCATTGTTCTGTTCAGAACTTAACGAAAAATTGTTCACCATTTCAGAAAATCATTTTACTAAGAGACACACAATTTGTGGTATATAAACAACCAATACAACACACTTGTATCAGATTTTATTATTAATAGTAACTGTTGCATTCATATCAGTTTTGTATATATACAGTCCTTATTTCCAATGGATAAATATAAAGAAAAAACAATTATACTAAATTGAATGCTTTTACTTCACTTCAATCCAGACTTCTTTATTATAAGTAGTTGCATGTATTTGATTTATGATGCTATCATCTATCATAGCCATGACAAAGCATTTATATATTGAAATGTGTATTATTTAATAAAAATTCTTTTCTTTCTTTTGTTTCTCCTTTCTATTATAGTTAGAACAATACATTTTTTCTTTATTTTTTAAATTATATGTGCAGGCAAGTTGTATTATTTATACATTTCATTTTAGAATATTAAGAGTGTTATAAAATATTTTTTTGCATACAATTCTACAGTGTATTGTCAACTTATTGTATATAAGGCATTGAGTCTGAAATGATTGAGTATTACATCAGACCCTCAAGAAATCTTATATTATTGCAGCACCCATCCCACTCCCAACCTCCACACCCCATCCATGGCAGTGTAGTTCACTTTCATTGTGGCCTCTCTTCTTGCTTTGCCCTCAGGAATGCCTGTGGGTTTAATTCCACTGAAATCCCTGCAGCTACCAAATTCTGGAGGTCACAGCTGTCCAGATGATTTTATCAAACCACTCAACTAAGAAAGAGGGAAAAGAGGGAAATATGAAAAGTAATTCAGTGACTTTTACTGTAAAGAAAAATTTTCCATTAACACAAGAATTTCTTCTTATTAATTTTATACACTCTGTAACTGTGATGACCTAAAAGGAATGAACCTGCTTTTGCCACATCTTCTTCAAGTCCTTCATAAATTTCCTGGCACCTTGTTTTATAATTTGAAAGAGTTTGATAATCTCTGCAACAACCCCAATGCAAGTTCTTCATTTTAACACTTGAGAGGGTGAGGTTTCCTCTAGGAATGAATATGAGTATTAGATGAGAATGTTGTTCTCTACATGGTCAGTTCATGTTGAATGTTTTTACTCAAATGTAATTATCAATGACATATTTAGCATATTTGATTAGTATGTTAAAAATTACCCCAAGTGGATAATTTTCTAACATCCTTATCCTCTATGTGACAAAATTCTATATAACCTCCATGCTAACCACAAAGAAAATATTAGAATATACCAAAAGTAAGTGAGAAATAAATCAGAATATGCTGAAATCCTCTGAACTGTATATTTAAAAATGGTTACGATAGTAAATTTTATTTTATGTATATTTGACCACAATAAGAAAACTTCATCAGTAATTATTTAGAATTTAGACAAAAAAAATAGAGGTGGGAAAATTATGTCTTCATTGATAGTTTACAGTTGCTAGTACATGGTAATAAGAAAAATATGATTGCTTTTAGTTGATTTAAATTTTTTTATATTCTCACAAGACAACATACCTGCTTATTGCCTGCTACCAAGACATATCATTTCCCACTTCCCTAGCCTTGGTAGAGCACTGTAATGGTTAATTTTATGTGTCAATTTGACTGGTCCATGGAGTGCCCAGATATTTAATTAAACATTATTCTGGCTGTGTTTGTGAGGATGTTTCTGGATGAGATTAACATTTGAATTGGTGTGGAGGTTCCTCAGAAAGTTGGGAATGGAGCTACCATTTGACCCAGCAATCCCCCTTCTGGGGATCTACCCAAAGAACTTGAAAACCTTTGTCCACAAAGACTTATGTACCCCAATGTTCATCGCAGCGCTGTTCACAGTGGCCAAAACATGGAAACAACCAAAGGTCCCTGCGACAGATGACTGGATAAAGAAGCTGTGGTACATATACACAATGGAATATTACTCAGCTGTAAGAAAAGATGAAATATTGCCATTTGCGACAAAATGGATGGACCTGAAGATCATCATGCTAAGTGAAATAAGCCAGACAGAAAAAACAAAGAACTGCATGATTTCACTCATATGCGGAATATAAAACTGAAAGCAAAGAAAAAAAGAAATGAACAAACAAATAACCCATGGACACAATCAATAGTTTAATGTTTATTTGGGGATGAGTGGGTTAGGGAGG
>PVJL010004097.1:96918-139239 GCA_004026885.1 Lyroderma lyra
GGGGGGGGGGGAAGGGGGGGGGGGGGGGGGAGGGGGGGGGGAAGCTAAATATAAGGTGATGGAAAGAGAAGTCACATTAAGTGGTGAACTTATTATACATCAAGTTGACAATGCACTGTAGAATTGTATGCCTGAAACCTATGTAATCCTTGCTAACAGATGTCACCCCAATAAGTCTAACAATAAAAATGAATTAAAAAAAAACATTTGAATTGGTACCTTGAGTAAAGGGTCCTACCTTCTGTGGGTGGACTTCATTTAATCAGCTGAATACTTGAATAACAAACAGGCTGAGTAAAGGAGTATTCACTCTCTTTCTGACTTTCTTTGATCTGGGACATCAGTCTTCTGCCTTCAGATGGTAGACTCAGACAGGAATTTACCATCAGCTCTCCTAGGTCTCTAGCTTTCTGACTGCAAATCTTGGGACTTCTCAGCCTTCATAATATTATACACACACACACACACACACACACACGCACACACACACACACAAACACACACCACACAGAGGGTGCCAAAAATGTGTACACATTTTAAGAAAGGAAAGAACTGTACTAAAATTGTAATGCTCAGTATATACTGATAACAAAAAATGAATACAAGTCACCTTTGACTTTTGCAACTACAAGAGGTGCTCAAAATCAGACACTTCTGATTACAGCAAACTACTGCTTGAGTAACTTTGACTAAAGTGTCCACTTGTATCACTGCACATGCCTTTTCAATTTCTTTCCAAAGGACCGCAAGTGTAGCCGGTTTTCTACAGTACAGCACATCTTTTAAGGCCTCCCATAGGTAGAAGTCAAGGGGTGTTAAGTCAGGAGAATGTGGGGGAAACTCATACAATATTCTCAAATTGTAAATACCACTTCATAATGGTCTTACACTCCTTGAACGACAACTGTGCTTCCAACACTTTCTTTGACTGTCTTGCCTGTTGCATGGTGACATTTGTATTCATTTGATTAATGCCATCTTTTGAGCAGATGTCATATTACACATTGCTACTCTATTTCAATTCAACTCGAAAAGTAATATAGATAACATCACTTAAAATGTATATACATTTTTTGGACACCCCAGTGTATGTATGTGTGTATACACACACACACACACACACACCCACACACACACACACACACACAGATACACTCACATACACATATATATGTATGTATATTGTGGGATCATATGTATAGTATATATGTATATACATATATACACAAACACTATTATTGGTTTTAAAAATTCCAAAATATATTATATACTTACATATATGAACACACACTTGGTTATATATGAGTATATATAATTTATTGTATATATTTCTCTGGAGAACCCTAATACAACCACTGTTTAGTAAAATTAACCTTCATAATTCACAAGCCAAGTTCAGTGAATCATGTATATAATAGTATGATTAATATATACACATACATAACCAATAAGATATCTATATCTATATCCACATCTATATCTATATATTCATATCTAATGCTATCTATACACCTTCATTTCATTGTTTTTTATTTTTCTGGAGAACCATGACTATTACAATTATTGTTTAGTATCATAGAATCATTCATTTGGACTGAAGAAGGCAACTTAAAGGTAAATTAAAATATGAATCTCCCTGGATTAGGGTTTCTCAACTTAGGTTTGAAGAACTACCTTGTTTTTTTATAAATTCATAAAACAAAGTCCTCTAATCAAGGACTCTTCTAGTCTCTGGGATACCTTGTTGAACAAGATAAACAAGGCTTTTGCTCTTGTGCAACTTGCATGCTTGTATGAGGGACAGACAAAACTTTTTAGATCACCAGACTAGGAATGGAACATGGAGTAGAAGAGGATGGAGAAATTTATGGGAACACTTGGGGAAAAGGCGTGCTGATGTTCTCCTCCTAAATCTTACATTTGGAAGGGCTACACACATTGGGGTGTGAATATGAATCACACAATTCTATCTTTGGTAGAATTGGGAAATAGATTTATCACAGAGTAGTGGATTGAAGGCCTTTCTCTGATTAAGATGTATTGCAAATAAATATTAATGCACTGAACTGAAATCAAAGCTCTATATTTCCCCCAGTGTCAGTGTTTGATTTATTTCTGTTTATGTTATTAGCATTTAAAACCTATAAATCTTTTTTGTAGATTGCATTATCAAATAGACCCATGTCAGAAACAAAATAAATAATGGCTTTACATCTCAGTATAAAAGCCTACAAGGACTTGCACCATCTAAAACCCCTTCCCTCAACACACAGTGTGCGTGTACATCTGCAAACATGTATGTGCTTGCATGCACACACACACACACACCCACACTCACACCTCTTTGACTTCAACTCTCTCCCTCTCTCACTTCTGCTCTTATGACACTGGCTTCTTTGCCGTTCCTTGAACATCCTGGCATAAATATGCCTTAAAGCTTTTGCACTGGTTGTTCTGTCTGTCTACAACACTCTACTTTCAGATATCTAAATGATTAACTCCTTCAAGTTTTTCTTGAAATGCCACCTTTTCAACTCCCATCCCTCATCCTACCTACATACTTTCTAATCTCCTTCTTACTTAATTTATCTCTATATCATCTGTTATCATCTAATAAACTATTTCTCCTCACTACAATGTCAGGTGCATGAGTGCAGAAATTTTTGTCTGCTTTATTTACTGATATATCCTTAATCAGAGATAAAAGTACCGGCAAAAATAAGGCATGCAATAAATATATGTTGAATGAATGAATAAATGAATGAATAAAAAATGGAAGGAAAAATTTAAAAAAAAGAAAAAATAGGAAAAAAACTTCAGGAAATATTTCAGTTTCAGAAAGACACAGCCAAATATTTATAGCTGTCAACACATCAGTTTTCTTCTTCTTCTCATTCTTGCTTCACCTGATAAAGCAGATGAAGATAAGAATGAATAATGCATTTGTTAGAAAAGTTAAAATTTTTCAAAACGTTTTTATACACAATGTCTCATTTGATCAAAATGTTGGACTGTAGTTTTAAAGAAATCTATTGGTAGACTGTGACAATTTTGTATTTGAATATTATTTCTCATTTAAACAAATTAAATTTATACAGAAAACAGCCCATTTCTTTATTAGATAACTGAGAACTTCAAGTTATTTTGTTTTAAAATTTCTGAGTTTCTCACTGTTTTCTATTTAGTCCTGGCTTTATGAGTGCTGTTCCTTCCCCTCGTCAGAAGGACGTTCCCTGTCCATCTATCTCAATATTATTAATTTCTTAAAGCCCTGTTCAAAGGCATGGCAAGGGAGCAACATACTAGTATGTATTAATGAATGAATTCCACTTTTTTAAAAATTTCTTTTTATTGTTAGACTTATTGGGGTGACATCTGTTAGCAAGAATTACATAGGTTTCAGGCATACAATTCTACATTGTCAACTTGTATAATAAGTTCACCACCTAATGTGACTTCTCTTTCCATCACTATATATTTAGCTCCCCCTCCTACATATTTCACCCGTGAAATACTGTTTCTTGATAGTGTGAAGAGAAATTCTAAATGTAGTTTTCACTGGGAAGAAAGTGCTTAATAGCTACTTACCCAATGTCCAATGGTTTCTCTATGAACCATTCGTGGAACATAGTGAATAGGCAATTAATATTTTATACTTGAATAAATTTATGATTCTGAATCTCTGTGTGGTCAGAATTCAGCTTAATTATAACTTGTACCATTAAAGAATGAGCTCACATCAGAGCTCATATACTGTGTTAGAGATCCATGATCATTCCATGACAAGGCGTATTTTCATATTCCCACATCCTCTAAACATGCAGCTCTCTAATTGCTGCTTGCACTACCCACAGTATGTGCATAACTCTGTGTAATGTGCTTGTTTTGTGCAGCTCTGCTTCATGTGTAATCATGCCAATGCTGTCTACTTCATACTTATAGTGTCTGGAGGACTTGGCTGTGAATGTTAACTCACTATATGATGACTTGCTTTGTGTTCTGGGGCACTGTATTCATTTTATTTTTTAATCATCATAATAATAACACTCTGTTTCTTCTATGAAGTAAAATACCTGTTTATGGAATGAACTGACATAAAATTATAGACCCCAAACTATTATGTAAAAGTAATGTCTGCTTCTGAAATCTAAGAACAAAGGATTCAGGAATTGTCCTCAGAGCTTATATTTTCATCTGAAATCTAGATATTGTCAACAGAATTTGTATCACCATTTTGCACAAAGACAACTATATTCTGAAGGGTGCTAAAAGTACAGAAAATAGAAATGCAGAGCATCCCACACATTTTGTCTCCATTCAGGTTCCAGCTACAGCATGTGGCCCAGTCCTTCACGCAAAAATGATTTTTTCACTACAGGGTTTGCATTTATTTTTCATGTGAATATTTGGATGCTGCCAGAATCTCACCAGCATACTAGTAATCTGATTAAATTTAGGCCAATTATTCTTTTATTGTTAATTGGAAGTACAAGACACGTTTAAATATCAAATAAGGTAAGCTGTTTTAAACACATACACATACACACTTCCGTATTCTGATAGAAAATTTATAAAAGATTTCAAAATCAATTCACATCCCAGTTTATATCTGTTAATTAGGTCATTACATAAATATTCTGTAAAAAATTCATAGGTATTTTGTATTTAAAATTATTTGAATTTCAATTAACTTTATTACTGACTTATTGCAAGTAAATTTCTCATAAAAGTTTTCATCATCTCTTTTTTTATTTATTATTAAATTTATTGGGGTAATATTGGTCAGCAAAAATTACATGGGTTTCAGGTGTACAATTCTACAATGCATCGTTTATGTGTTGCATTATGTGTTCACCACCCAGAGTCGGTTCTCTTTCCATAACCATATATTTGACTCTCCCTCCCTCCTCTTCCACCGTCTCCCAACTTACCCTCAGGTAACCACTAAACTATTGACTTTATCCATGAGTTTTTATTTCTTTGTTGCTTTTGGTTTTATATTCCACATATGAATGAAGTCAAATGGTTGTTTTCTTTCTGTCTGGCTTATTTCACTTAACATGATGATCTCCAGCTTCATCCATTTTGTAGCAAATGGCAGCATTTCATCTTACAGCTGAGTAAAATTCCATTGTGTATATGTACCACAGCTTCTTTATCCAGTCATCTATCAAAGGGCACTTTGGTTGTTTCTATGACTTGGCCACCATGAACAACTCTGTGATGAACACTGAGGTACATAAGTCTTTGTAGACTAAAATTTTCAAATTCTGGAGGTAGACACCCAGAAACAGGGTTGCTGAGTCATATAGTAACTTTGTTCCCATTTTTCTGAGGAACCTCCACACTGTCCTCCTTAGTGGTTGTACCAATTTGCATTCTCACCAGCAGTGTGCAAATGCTCCTTTTTCTCCACAGCCTTTCCAGTACTTGTTATTCCTTGTCTTATTGGTAATAACCATTCTAAGAGGTGTGAGGTGGTACTCATTGTGGTTTTGATTTGCATTTCCCTAATAGCTAGTAAAGTTGAGCATTTTTTCATATGTCTGTTGGCCATTTGTATGTCTTCATGGGTGAAGTGTTTGTTCCTCTGCCCACTTTTTAATTGGGTTGTTTGTGTTTTCATTGAACAGTTGTGTGTGTTCTTTATATATTTCAGATATTAGTCCCTCATCATATGCATTGTCTGCAAATATTTTCTCTCCTTCTATTGGTTGTCTCTTTGCTTTGTTTATGGTTTCTTTTACTGTGCAGGAGCTTTTTAGTTTGATATAGCCCCATTCATTTATTTTTGCTTTTACTTCCCTTGCCATTGAGATCAGGTTCATGAAGTCTTCCTTGAGTTCTAGGTCTATAAGTTTAGTACCGATGTTTTCTTCTGCACAGTTTATTGTTTTGGGTTTTATGAGGAAGTCTTTAATCCCTTTGAATTAATTTTAGTATATGGTGAGAGTTCACAGCTCAGACTCATTCTTTTGCAAATGGTTTTCCAGTTTTCCCAGCCCCATCTACTGAAGAGGCTTTGTTTTCCCCATTGTATGTATTTTGTTCCTTTATCAAAAATTATTTATCCATATATTTGTGGACTTATTTCAAGGTTTTTGGTTCTGTTCCTTTGGTCTATGTGTCTGTTTTTCCGCTAATATCAAGTTGTTTTGATTGTTGATGCTTTGTAGTATAAATTGAAATCGGGGAGCATGACACCTTCAGCCTTATTCTTTTTATGTAGTATTGCTTTGGCAATTTGAGAACTTTTGTGGTTTCACACAAATCTGATTAATTTTTTTTATCTATTTCATTAAAGTATGTGGTGGGATTTTTATGGGAATTGCATTAAATCTATATTTCTTTGGGTAATATGGCCATTTTAACATTGTTATGTCTCTCTATCAGTGAACAGAATATCTTTCCATTTCTTTCTTCCCTCTTCACTTTCTTTCAAAAGTGTCTTATAGTTTTTCATGTATAAGTCTGTCACATTCTTTGTTAACTCCCAGGTATTTTATTCTTTTTGTCATGATCATAAAATGTATTGATTCTCTCATTTATTTTTCTGAAGGTTGTTTGCATATAGAAATGAAATTAATTTTTGTACATTAATTTTATATCCTGCAACTTTACTGTATTCATTTATTATTTCTAATAGTTTTCTGGTAGAGTCTTTGAAATGTTCTATACAAAGAATCATGTCATCTGCAAATAGTGACAGTTTAACTTCTTCTTTCCCAATTTGAATCCTTTTTATTTCTTTCTCTTGCCTGATTGCTCTGGCCAGTATGATATTGGATAGTAGTGAAGACAGGTGGCATCCCTCTCTTGTTCCTGATTTTAGGCGAATAGGCTTCAGCTTTTCCCCATTCAGTATGATATTAACTTATGGTTTCTCATATATGGCCTTTATTATGTTGAGGTCCTATTTTATTCAGTGTTTTGATCATAAATGAATGTTGTATCTTGTCAAATGCTTTTTCTGCATCAATTGATATGATCATATGGTTTTTATCTTTATTTTGTTTATGTGATGTATCACATTGATTGATTTGCCTATGTTGAACCTTCCTTGTGCTTCTGGCATGAATCACACTTGACCGCGGTTTATAATCTTTTTGATGCATTGTTGTATTCTATTTGCTAATATTTTGTTTAGGATTTTTGCATCTGTGTACATCAGAGATATTGGTGTATAGTTTTCTTTTTTGTGTTGTCTTTACCATGCTTTGGTATTAGGTTAATGTTTGCCTCTTAGAATAAGTTGGGAACCATTTCTTCATCTTCAATGTTTGGGAAGAGGCTGAGGAGGATAGGCATTAATTCTTATTTGAATTCTTGGTAAAACTCATTGGTGAGAACTTCTGGTCTGGGGCTTTTAGCTTTGGGGAAGTTTTTCATGATTGTTTCAATTTCTTTACTATTGGTTGGTCTATTTAGATTATCCAGTTCTTCTTGGTTTAGTCTAGGTAGGGTATATGTTTCTAGAAACTTTTCCATTTCCACTAGGTTGTTAAATTGAATGGCATAAAGCCATTCATAATATTTTTTATAATCCTTTGTATTTGTGTGGTATCCATCTTAATTTCTCCCCTTTCATTTCTAATTTTGGATATTTGTGTCCTTTATTTATTTATTCTTTGATTATCCTAGCCAGGGGTTTGTTAATTTTCTTGATTTTATTTTAAAGTACCAGTTCTTTGTTGCATTAATTTTTCCTATTGTCTTTCTGTTCTCAAATTTCTTCAGCTGTACTCTAAATTTTATTATTTCTTTTCATCTGCTGACTTTGGTGTTTTTTTGTTTTGTTTTGTTTTGTTTTTTTGGTCCTGTTTTAGTTTTTTAAAATGGGATTGTAAGATATTTACTCGTATTTTCTTTTTGTTTCTTAAAATAAATCTATAATGACATAATTTTTCCTCTTGTTACTGCTTTTGCTGTGTCTTAATAATTTTGATACATCATATTTTCATTGCCTTTAGTTTCTATGTACTTTTAATCTCTTCTTTTTTTTATCTTTTATCCAGTCATTTTTAAATAACATGTTTTTTAATCTCCATGTGTATGTGATTTTTTTTCTGCTTCTTTTTGCAGTTTACCTCCAGTTTCAAAGCTTTGTGGTCTGAGAATATCTTGATATGATTTCAGTCTCTTGAATTTGCTGAGGCTAGTTTTGGTTTATCCTTAAGAATGTTCCATGTGTGAGTTCCCTGGTGGTGTAGTGGCTTAAGGCTTCGGTGCTGGTGCTGTCAACGCTGCGGCCTGGGTTCGATTCCCAGCCAGAGAACTACCCACATACTACAAAAAAAAAAAAAAAAAAAAAAAAAAAAGAATGTTCCATGTGAACTAGAACACAATGTTTAGTCTTTTGTTGTCGGATGAAGTATCCTGTAAATGTCAATTATGTTTGATTGCTGTAATGTATCACTTAAAGCTGATATTTCCTTACTTATTTTTCAATTGGATGATCTATCTATAGCTGTTAAGGAGTGCGTTTAGGTCCCTTACTAAATTGTGTTTTTGTCAGTTTTTCCATCTGGATCTGTTAGTAATGTCTTTGTAAAGTTTGGTACTTCCTGATTGGGGGCATAATTATTAATGGGTGCCATGTCTTCCTGTTGTTATATTGTCCCCTTTATCACTATGAATTTGTTTCTTGTTACCAGGCTGCAGTGTTGACAGTGCTGAAGCCTAGCCACTACACCACCAGGGAATTCCCTCTTGTTACCTTTTTTATCCTGAAGACTGTTTCATCAGTTATCAGTGTGGCAACTCCTGCTTTACTCTGGATGCCATTTGCTTGGAGTACTGTTTTCCACTCTTTCACTCTAAGTCTGTGTGTGCCCTTATGGCTGAGGTGTGTCTCTTGAAGACAGCATATGGATGGATTCTGTTTTTTAATTCAACTGCTACTCTGTTTAGTTTTTATTGGTAAGTTCAGTTTATTTACATTTATGGTGATAATTGATATATGAATATTTTCTATGTCCATTACTTTCTCACTTTTTTATTTTTATTTTTTTTTTTTTGTCCCAACTCTTTCCCATTGATTTTGATGTTTTGTTTTAGGTCTAAGATCATCATTTAGTATTTCATGAAACATGGGAGTTGTGCTGGAGAATTACCTCAGCTTCTGTATGTCTGAATGGCTATTTATTCCTCCTTTATATCTGAAGGATTATTTTGCTGGATAATTTATTCTTGGATGGAAGTTTCTCGTTTTCAAAGTTTTGAAAATTTTATTCCACTCTCTCCTGGCTTGTAGAGTTTCTTCTGAGAAGTCTGATTCCAGCCTGTTGGGTTTATCTCTAAAGGTTATAGTTCTTTTTTCCCTAACTGCCTTGAGCATTGTCTCTTTGTCTTTGGTTTTTGACATCTTCAGTACAATGTGTCTTGGAGAAAATCTGCTACAATCCAAGTATCTAGGAGACATAGTTTCTTCTTAAACTTGGGGTTCCAGATCTTTCAATAAGTTTGGAAAATTCTCATCTACTATTTGTTTGGGTATGCTCTCTGTTGAGTGATTTGCTCTTTCTTCCAATTCTATTAACCTAATGTTTTCTTTCTCATGGAGTCAGATAGTTCTTACAGAGTTCTTTTAATCCTTTCGGTTTTGTATTCCCTGTCTTCCTGTTTCTGAGATGTTCCCAAGTTCCAATCTTCAATATCAACAAATTCTTTCCTCCTTCTAGTTGGCCTTGTTTTCTATGGCAGTTATTTCATTTGTCACTTCTTATATTGTATCATTATCTCCCAAATTTCCATCTTGTTCTTCCATATAGTTTGAATTTCTTTGTTAAACTATTCCTTTTGTTCACGAATTTCCTTTCTGAGATCACTCATCTCAGCTATGCTGTTATGCCAGTATATTTTCATGTTTCTGAGAGCCTTTAGAATGGCTATTTTATATTTTCTGTCAGTTCATAAATTTCTAGGTCCATAAGATTTTTTTCTGGTGATTTTTCATCTTCTTTCTGAGCAACTTTAAATCCTACGGTACTCATATTGTCTGTTAATGTTCCTCTTCTTCGGCATGAGGGCTTTATTTCTATCAGAGTCCAGGAGATCACTTTATTTCTCTGATTAGTATTTTTGTGGTGTCTTGCTGTAGAGCAGACACTAGGTGGCAAGGGTGGGCAAGTTTTGGGAGAGGGGGAGGTGTTTAGGCCATATATCCAGTCTCCACCAGTGTTTGGAGGTAGGATGTAGTGATCAATGGTCCTGCAGTTGGTTGGGGAAGCTGGGGGAGACAGGAAAGGCCGATGGGATGCAGGCTGAGGCCATTCACATTGGTTGGGGCAAATTTTGTCAAATCTGCCTTTGTCCCTTCTGCATTTTACCTCTTGCCATGTTTCAGCAATTCATTTTCATGGCAACCACCAGGGCAGTGTTTGCAAGTGTGAGCATTGAATGCGGTGTGCGCACACCGTGAGCTGAGGGCCGTGCCACGTGAGTGGGCTATGCATGCTCCCTGAGCCACAAGGGTTCCACTGGGGCACACCACCAGCCGAAGTGGGAGACTTAGAACTTCAGAGCTTGGCTCCCAGGCTTTGTCTCTAACACACTGCTTTTAGGTCCAACTCTCTCAGTGTCTTCCCACATGCCCACTGCTCTGGTTTCCACTCTTGTCACTGCTTGGCCTCCCCCCTCCCCTATATCTTGCTGCTCCCTGATTTCTTTCTATTTCCATTAGTTAGCCCTGGTGGTGTTGGCTCTCAATCCATCTCTACTTTCTCCTTTGTCTCCCGCTCGACCCCTTTCTCTAACCTTCAGGTGTTTTCTAGCAATGTGTGGATTTGTAAGTTGTTTCTGTGCCACTTAGGGTTTTCCATAATGTATCCTGGCTGGCCCTTGTATTTTCCATATTGTATCCTGGCTGGTCATAATTGTATTTTCCTGGAGAGGTTTTAGGAAACTTCTCTCTGGTTGCCATCTTGCCGATCTCCCAGGATTCATTCTTGATATTGTATATGTGATGGATTTGAACGAATGTATAGTGGCGTATATTCATCATTATGGTATCATACATAGTATTTTCGCTGCCTAACAATTCTCTATTCTCTGCCTAATCATCATTCCCTCTCGCCACAACTCCTGGAAACCACTAAGTTTTCTACCGCCTTCATAGTTTTGCTTTTTCCAGAATGTCATATACTTGGATTCATGCAGTATGTAGCCTTTTCAGATTGGCCTCTTTCACTTAGTAATATGCATTTAAGTTTATTTTTATGTTAATGTTTATAGCAGCTATATTCATAATAGATAAAAAATGAAAACAATCCAAAAGTCAACCAACAAATGGGTAAATACAATGTTATAGCCATACAATGGAATATTATACAGCCATGAAAGAAATGCTGGGACATTTGGTAACTATGTTTAACCTTTTAAGTAACTTCCAGATTGTTTTTCTAAAGTAGCTGAACCATTTTATATTCCCAGCAACAGTGTATGAGGGTCCAGTTTCTCTACATTTTTGCCACTACTTATTATTAACTATCCTTTTCATTATAGCAATCCTAACGATGTGAAGTCGTGTCTCATTGTGATTTTGACTTTCATTTTCCTGATACTTTATGATGTTAAGCTTCTTATCATGGGTATATTGGTTATCTTTATATCTTCTTTTGGAAATACATCTCTTCATACTCTACTTATTTTTAATTGAGTTATTTGTTTTTATATGTTGAGCTGTAGAAGTTCTTATATTTTCTAGATGAGTCTCTTATTAGAGATACAGTTTAAAAAACTTTTCCTAGTCTGTAGGCTGCCTTTTTACTTACATGATAGTGTCCTTTGAAGCACAGTTTATAATTTTGATGATGCCCAATTTATTTATTTTTATTCTGTTGCTTATATCTCTCTCTCTTCCTTCTTTCCTTCCTTCCTTCCTTTCTTTTCTTTTCTTTCTTTTTCTTTCTTTCTTTCTTCTTTTCTTTTTCTTTCTTTCTTTCTTTCTTTTTCTTTTCTTTCTTTCTTCCTTCCTTTCTTTCTTTCTTCCTTCCTTCCTTCCTTCCTTCCTTCCTTCCTTTCTTTCTTTCTTTCTTTCTTTCTCTCTTTCTTTCTTTCTTTCTTTCTTTCTTTCTTTCTTTCTTTCTTTCTTTCTTTCGTCTTATAGAATCAGTAAGGTCTTCTAGTACCACAGTGAAAAAGAGTGGTGAGAGAAGACGTTCTTGCTTTGTAACTTAGCCTAATGGGAAAGCTTTGAATTTCTTACCATTGAATATGATGTTAGCTGGAGATTTTTGTAGTCTCTCTCAAGGTAATATAGTTCCTTTATATTCCTATCTTACTGAGTTTTTTTTTTTTTTATCATGAATGGAATTTGGGTTTTGTCAAATGCTGTTTCTGCATTTATTAATATTATCATGTGATTTTTCTTTTTTAATCTATTGATGTGATGGCTTATATTGATTGATTTTTGAATGTTGAACTAGTCTTGCATACATAGGATAAATACCACTTGGTTGTGGTGTATGATTCTTTTTATACTTTTTAAATTTTGATTTGTTAATATTTTGCATCTCTGTTTCTGAGAGATATTGGTCTGTAGTTTTTCTTCCTTGTGATGTCTTGGTCTGGTTTGGGTATTAGGGTAATACCGGCCTCATAGAGTGACTTGAGAAGTATTCATGCTGCTTCTATTTTCCAAAAGACATTGTAGAGAATTATTATAATTTTTTTCCTTAAATGTTTAGTAGAATTCACCAGTAAACCCATCTGGGTCTGGTGCTTTCTGTGTTAAATGGTTATTAATTATTGATTCAATTTTTAATAGATATAAGCTTAGCCTATGCAGATACATATTTCTTCTTGTGTGAGTTTTGGCAGATTGTGTCTTTCAAATAATTGATCCATTTCATTGAAGTTATTAAATTTGTGGGCATAGATTTATTCATATTATTACTTTATTGTCCTTTAAATTTCCATGGTGTCAATAGTAATGACCCTCTTCCTTTTCAGATATTAATAATTTGTGTCTTCTCTCCTTTTTCTTAGCCTGACCAGAAGCTTATCAATTTTGTTAATCTTTTCAAATAGTTAGATTTTGGATTTGTTGATTTTATCTATTAATATTGTTTTCAGTTTTATTAATTTTACTTAATTCTTATAATTTTCTTTAATCTATTTACTTTAAACTTATCTTCTTCTTCTAGTCTTCTAAATTGGAAGCTTAGATTATTGATTTTAGATGATTCTTCTTTTCTAATATATGCATTCAATTCTATAAACTTTTCCCTAACCACTGCTTTTGCTGCATCACATGAATTTGATAAATTACATTTTTATTTATTTCAGAATATTTCTAATTTTCAAAGATTTCTTCTTTGGCCTGTATATTATTTAAAAGTGTGTTCTTTAATCCCAACATATTTTGGGTTTTCACATCTATCTCCCTGTTATTGATTTCCAGTTCAATTCTGTTTTTGTCAACGTGGAGACATCAATGATTTTTATTTTTCTAATTTTGTTAAAGTGTGTTTTATGGCTCAGTATGTGGCTTACTCTGGTAAATATTTCATGTAAACTTGAAATAAATGTATATTCTGTTGTTATTGAATGTAGTTGTCTGTCGATGTCAATTATACCCAGTTATTAATCATATAGAGCTCATCTATGCCCTTACTGATTTTTGTACTTGTTAGATCTGTCCATTTCTTTTTTTAAAAAAAATTTTGGTATTTCCGTAGTTGGGAATCGAACCCAGGCCGCAGAGTTGAGAGCACTGAAGCTTAGCCACTCCGCCACCAGGGAACCCATGGATCTGTCCATTTCCTGATAGATGGGTGTTGATGTCTTCCTCCAGGATAGTGAATTCATCTATTTCTCCTTGTAGTTCTAATAGTTTTTCATTACATAGTTTGATGTTGTGTTGTTATGCACATACATATTAAGAAATGTCGTCATCTTCAAGAATTGGCTCATTTATTATTATGTAATGACCTTCTTTATCCCTGACAACATTCCTTACTTTAAAGTCTGCTTTGTCTGAAATTAATAAAATTAATATGGCTACTCTTTCTTTCTTTTGAAAATGTTAGCTTGGTATATTTTTCTCCATCCATTTACTTTTATTTTATTTTCAATATTATTTTATATTAGTTTCAGGGGTATAACATAGTGGTTAGACATTTACATAATTTATGAAATGATCCCCCTGACTAATCTAATACCCACCTGGCACTATACACAGTTATTACCATATTATTGACTATATCCCCTATGCTTTGTTTTACATCCTATGACTATTTTGTAACTACCAATTTGAACTTTTTAATCCCTTCATCATTTTCACCCCATCCCTCAAACCCCCCTCACATCTGACAACCATCAGCTTGTTTCCTCCATATATGAATCTGTTTCTGTTTTGTTTGTTCATTTATTTTGTTCTACAGATTCCTCATATACATGAGATCATGTGGTATTTATTGTTCTCTGTCTGACACATTTCACTTTGTGTAACACCTTCCAGGTTAATTCATGTTGTCGCAAATGGTAAGATTTCATTCTTATTTATGGCTAAGTAATATTTTATTTTTTATATTTACCACATCTTTATCCATTCATTTTATTTTAATTTTATGTGTTTTTGTATTTAAGATGGGTTTTGGGGTTTTTTTTTGTTATTGTTGTTCTTTTTGTAGACATCATATAGCTGCACCATGTTTTTTGATCCATTGTGACAGTCTGTTTTTTAACTGGTACATTTAGACTATTGACCCTAAAAGTAATTACTGATATACTTGGATTAATATCTACCATACTTGTATTGTTTTCTATTTGTTGTCCTTGGTCACTGATCCTGTTTTTGTCTTCCCTTATTTGTCTGTATTTTTTGTTCTAATTGAACATTTTATAATTCCATTTTCTTTCCTTCCTTAGCACATTGATTGTACTTCTGTAAAACCTTTTTTAGTGGTTTCCCTAGAGTTTGCAGTATACATTTACAAGTATTCCAAGTTTGCTTTTTAACAACACTATTCCACTTCATAGTTAGTGTATGTTATATTAACAAAAGTATCCTAATTCCTTCCTCCCATCCTTTGTATCATTGCTGTCATTTATTTCAGTTATTTATAATCATATCTAAGCATACAAATATATATGATATATACATAAGCATACATAATTGAATACATTATTGCTAGTATATTTGTGAGCAAACTGTTAACTGTTAGATCAACTGAGAATAAGAAAAATGTATTTATTTTAGCTTCACATATTCCTTCTTTGAAGCTCTTATTTTCTTTATATAAAGCCAAGTTTCTGACCTATATGTTTTCCTTCCCTGTAAAGAGTTTCTTTTAATATATCTTTTAAGACAGATCTATTCATAACAATTTTTTTAATTTCTTTATTTAGATGTACACATAACTGACATAGCATTGTGTAAATTTAAGGTGTACATGTTGATTTGATACATTTACATATTACAATATGATTATCATTGTGGCATTAACTAACACCTCTCTTGCAGCACATTATCATCATTTTTTGTGAGCGCAATTAAGATCTAGTCTCTAAGAAACTCTGAAGTTTATAATATAGTATTGTTGACTAAAATCACCATGGTGTGCATTAGATCTCTAGGACTTAGTCACCTTTTAGTTGCAAATTCTAACCCTAAAACCACACCTTCCCAATTTCCCCTACCTCCATCCCCCAGTAAACATCATTCTATACTGTTTCTATGAGTTTGACTTCTCTAGATTTCACACATAAGTGATATAATGCAGTACTTATCTTTCTTGTCAATTTTTGTTTGCCTGAGAAAAATTTTCATTTCTTTTTAACTTCTATAGTTTAATTTTGTGTGGTACAGAATTCTAGGTTTATTTTTTTCTCTCTCAACACTTTAAATATTTCACTCCACAATCATCTTACTTGCACAGTTTCTGAAGAGGCATCAGATGTAATTCTTTTCTTTTTTTCTTGATGGGTAAATTGTTCTTTCACCCTCTGACTTTTCTCATGCTTTTTCCTTTTTCTTCAATTTGCTGTAGTTTTAAGATGTTATACCTAAGTGTATTTTTTTGGCATTTATGTTGCTTGGTGTTCTCTGAACCTCCTGGTAGTGTGTTTTGATGTCTGACATTAATTTGGAGGAAATTCTCAGTTATTATTTTTTTCAAATATTTGTTCTACTCCCTTTCCCTTTTCTTCTCCTTCTAGTGTCCTAATTACATGTATGTTATACCTGGTGTCCTACACCCATTGGACATTCTTTTCCATTTTTTTTAGTATTTTTTCCTTTCTATTTTCAATATTTGAGCTATTAGTATATCCTTTAGCTCAGAAATTCTTTCCTCAGCCATGTCCAGTTTCTTAATAAGCCAACAAAGGCATTCTTCATTTCCATTACAGTGTTTTGATCTATAGTATGGGGATGGGCTTCTTAGGATTTCTATTCCTGTGCTTACATAGTCTATTTATTCTTGCATATTGTGTGCTTTATCCATTAGAAGACTTAGCATATTATTGCCATTAAAAAATATATATATAGATGTGATACTTCCAACATCTCAGCCATATTTGGGTCTGCTTTTGATAATGTTTATTCTATCTCTACAGATTGTGTTTTGGTTTTTTGTTTGTTTGTTTTTTGTTTGTTTGTTTTTTTTGCCTTATAAGTTTTTTCTTAAGAGCAGAACATGATATACTGGGTAAAAGGAACTGCTGTAAGTAATAAGTCTTTAGTAATGTGGTACTGAGATATATGGGAAGGGAAGTGTTATACAGTTCTATGATTAGGTCTCAATCTTTTAGTGAGTTTGTACCTTTGGGCTGTGAACTTCACAGTTGTTTTCTTAGGTTTTTCTCTCCCCATATGTGTGACAGGATGGCTCAAGTGGGCTTGATTTGAGTATTTCCCTTCCCCAGGTTAGTTAGGTTCTGATAATACTCACACAGATTAGGCTTTGCTTAATTCTTTTCCCTTCAGGGAAGGTCTTACTAAGAAGAACAGAGTGCTCTGGAATGTTTCAGAATGGTGCCTTCTCCACCCTCCTGCAAGAAGATCAAGGTGATTTTTCTTGAATATTTAATGTAGAAATCTAGTAGAGCTTCTGGAGCTAAATGTCACAATATTGTGGACCTCCCGTCCCAATTAATGGTTCCCCGGGAGTTTATAACTCTCAAGAGTTCTCCAGGCTGAGCCTACAGAGATTTGCCAATTACAATTCAGATTTTCTTACCCTGGGACTTGTTCCCATGGTAGTTTCCACCCACAAGTTTCTGCTCAAGTAAGCTTCAACTCCCTGTATTCATTTGTCTGTCTCTTTAATCTTGAGGGGGAAAAGTTTGCCCTGTGTCTCTCTTCTCTTATAGATCTAAGAAGACTGTTGATTTTTCAGTCTGTTCAGCTTTTTACTTATTGTTAAAAAAGAGTGGTGACCTCCAAGCTCATTAAGTGTGGAACCAGAAACCAGAAGTACCCTATTAAACCATTAATTAATGGTTTAGTAATTAATGTTAGTTTTGTGATGCAGTAAAGAATTGAATGTTTTGGAAGTAAACATTCAAGATTTATCCAAAATATTTACGTATATCTCTGTGATGTCTAACAAGATGGAGACCTGTAAAATTCAATGGATGGGAGAGGGGGAGAGACTAATAATCTTTTCTCGGTGGTGAAATGTTATGTAATTGTTGAAAGATCGGTCAGACTTGTAGATATGGATCCTCCAACTGAAAGGGAAATCAATGTGAGGCAACACACTAAGAAATCATTTTTCCTATTTTTTTAATTTTTCCAAGGGAAAATTCTGTATTTACTTCCTGGAGTTTTTTTCAGTGCTAAATTTCAGATGTTCAGTGTAATAAAGAAGTTAACTCTGAGAAACTAGTAACTCGGGCTTTATGATAAGCAAATCCTAACTTACAAATGTGAAATTAGAGGTGGTTTTATTTTTATGTATACCATTTTATTAATGTTCAACTTCTTTCAATTTTAGAATAAAAATATTCCATTTAAATTAAGAAAACATAAATCATGCATTTGTTAGTAAAAAACTGAGAAGAATTTTTCCAAAGCTTGTACATCTGGTGTAACTTAAAAGATTTAAAATATTACTAGGCTTCATTGGTGATTTAGTATTATAATTACCTATGAAAAGGTAAGTTAGTGCTTTATTGCATGAATTAATTACCAACCCCATTAAACAACATGTGCAGTTCTTATTTTAATGGTTCTCTGTTCCCATTAACAATGTTGGTGCAAACAGGGCATTCTGGGTGTAAGCTTAAAAAGTTTATTGTACAAGTCACTGTGGTTTCCAATGTTTTAAGTAGAGACATTAAAACACAACACCTATTAATTGTTCTTATAGCATTACGATTGCATCAATTAACAGTGATAAGTAAAACTTTAAATTGGGTGAATCTTCAGGATATCGACAACTTTACATCATTCTTGCCATTGGCCTAGTCTAGTAGGAAGTGGAAGAAAGACCTTTAATTACATACACCAATATACAGATTGGTAGTCACTAAAATACTTTGGGGAAGAAACATGGTTTTTAAAAATTTCCTAAACTTTCTATTAGTATGTTACCCTTGTTAATATGAATAATAGTACCAACTCTTCTGAAGATCTGGTCAAATCAATTTAAAAATCCAAAAGATCCTAACTCTTGCCAGAAGATTAAAGGATGCTTGGCTACCTTTCATGTTCCTTCAGGTAGGTGTTCTGATCAAAACTTCAAAAAATTTTAACTGATTTTTTTTCCATTCTCCTTTATCTAATCTTTGTGGAGAAATATTAATAGTGTCAAAATGGACTGTCTGGTAAATCTCACAATAAGGATTATAGTATATGGCCAAGAATTTGCCACTGGAATTTTCTGGCCTTAGAAATCCAGAACTTTTTGTAAAAAGTTATGTTACCAACATTTCTCTTATTTGCTATCATGTTGGGCAGAAACATGGATCATGTAGGATGGAAAAAGACTGCAGAGGTTCATTACTAATCTACCTTTTATAAAACCACTCAGTAACATATTATAGATCACCCTTCCTCTCTGTTCCTAGCCCTTTACACATCTTTTAGTGACTTGGGACTTATTTCCCACCTTTGAAAAGCTTACACACTCTTGGAGAGGAATGGAAGAACTATGTTAGACATCACAAGGTATTAATATAAAGGAAAACTTAGCTCAGTGTACTCCTATGCGTATGTGGGCTTGAGGCTAATTGTGGTAGGTAGGGTAATTATACCTGAAGTCAGTCATTTAACAAGTGAAAACACCAAGACCTTACTATAAAACAGGTGTGGCCCTAACAGATACAGCAGAGAGAAAATCAAAGTCTCTGCTCTCATGGAACTGACATTTTAGTTAGAGGAGAAAGGCAATTTGCAAATAAACAAGGATTAAGTATACATGCACATAGCCAGGTGATGACAAGTGTTACAATGCAGACAGAATAAACTATGGGAAGGAAATTTCTTTTGTTGTCAGAAAAGAGAGACCTCTTTGGTAAAGTAAACTCTGAACAAACATCAAAAGGCAATGAAGAATGAAACAAGTGGGTATTTGAGGGAAGAGTTTTTCTGGCAGAGGGAACTGCGAGTGTGAAGGCCCTGAGATAGAAGTTGGTATAACTTCAAGAAATAGAAAAAGGAGTTCCTGGTGATGTAGTGGCTTAAGGCTTCGGCGCTGGCACTGTCAGTGCTGTGGCCTGGGTTTGATTCCCAGCCAGGGAACTACCCACATCAAAAAAAAAAAAAAATGAAATAGAAAAAAATGCCAATAAGTCTGGAATGAAGAATTTGAGTAGTTAGGGGGCAAAAGTGGAATCATCAGGAATTCAAGTGAAGGAGCTGAGAACTTTCCAAATCTTGGATTAAAATATTGGGGTAAACTAGTCTCTAAAAACAGATTAGCCTGCAGTATAAAGCACAAGAGACTATTTCTTCCTAGTGATGTTACATGCATTTAAGTGCACTGAGGATCTACTGCTGTGATGCGTTTCAAGGTAAATAGAGTAAGTGATATCTTGGATTGAACAGAAAAGCACCTCATTTATGACAAGGTTTTGGAAAACCAAAGTCTCAGAAAATTACCATTAGTCGATAATGCTGAAGAATCTATTACTGGCCTAATTTGGAAGCAAATTTTGTTGGGTAGTTGTAGGAAAAATGTGAATGGGTAAGGCCAGCACACTCTACTCTATAAAAGAATCTTGACATTTTGTATTTTTTATTTTTCATGTTTCTAAAAATACCATAACTCAATTGTAATAAGTAACAAACTCATTCTCTTAATTGCCAGATTAGCACACTAACCTTAAAAAGGACACTTTCACAAACAAACCATATTCAGCAAATATTTACAGTGTTCACACTGTGTGAAAGACACTAACCAACATGATGAAGGAGTGGTAAGTAAGAAGACAGTAGAAAGTGCTCAGATTTAAAAAAAATAGAAAAAGGAAAGCTGTCATAGACATCTACAAATTTTACTGCTGAGGTTTTTACTCCACAAGTCCCATCCTACTCTCAATCCTCTCTCGCCACCAGAGTCTGGGACCCACAATGGCAGCCAGCAACAGTCTCTAAAGCTGTGTGTGAATACTCATAGCCAAGGCCCCCACAGATGCTTGTGAGCCCAGATGTGGCTCCTGACTCCTGTCACTGGCTTCCACACCTGTATGCACATGTAGCCTAGGCCTTGCCCTTGTGCACTTATGTGCCATTGCCCCTAATACCAGTAACCAGCCCGCACCACCATGTACATGCCCATGGTGAGCTTCTGCAGCCATACAAGTACACACTGACAGCCAAGGCCTTCCAAGCTTTTTATGGGTTTGAATCTAGCTATGAGTCCTGTCATTGACCTTTACTTCTGCGTGTGCCTGCAGCTAGCCCCTGAATCTGTGCAATTGCATGCCTCTAGACTAATATTTGTATGGCTCTGAAAGGACCCCCCAATAATCAAAGCAGTCTTGAGAAAGAACACAGTTGGAGGCATCATACTTCCTGATTTCAAACTATATTATAAAGCTATGGTAATAAAAACAGCATGGTGCTGGCATAAAACAGACACATAGATCAATGAAACAGAATTGAGAGCCCAGAAATAAACCCATGCTTAAATGGTAAACTAATCTTCGACAAAGAAGCTAAGAATATACAATGAGGGAAGTTTAGTGGCTTGAAAAGAGGAGTCAAGAAAAAAAAGAAAAGAAAATGGGAGGAAAAAAAGAAAAGAAAAAGAAAGGAAAAGAAAAGACTGTTGCCATTTATATCCATGCTTTTCTGTACACCTGGACTTTCAACATATTGTGACTTTCTACACATTGCAAGGGTTCACCTAATACTGGATCTCCCATGTAATTTCTGCTTTAGTTCAATACAATTTTTGGAATTAATAAACAGCTCAAAAACATCTTGCCCGATAGCTAATGTGATAAGTAGAAGAGAGTTTGTATGTTTTGTTTTCCTAGTGTCAATTTAAAACATTTTTATATTAAAGAGATACATTCTAGAGTAATATACAAAATCCATGTGTGTTTTTAGATTAGCTATGAAATTTTATTTACTGCCATGAGTTTATCTTTTAGTGAGTACTCTTCTGCTATGCACTCCTTCCCCAACATTCCATTATCCCTTCCAGTTAGGGCTTCTTAATGGAAACCTTGGAGATGTTCTGTTCTGAGGCCTCTCAGACTTTTCAGTCCACATTTCAGTAAGTGGCTTTTATGTGCCAGAAATCCTGCTTGCTACTGGAGAAACAAACTGTTCCTAGGAGCTCATATTACATAGAATGTAGGAAATACACAAAATCTGGTAATTATAGTATAGCTTGATATGTGCTTTAATACATGGATGAGGGAATTGTGGAATTATCAAGAAAAAATCACAAGAGATTGGATAAGGAATATGTAATGTAATAGTTTGTATATAAGCTGGGATTTGAAATATGGTTGAGTTTGCCAGAGAGAGAGAAAAAAAACAAAAAACAAAGAGAAAGTAAATTTCAGCCTTGGAAAAAAGGATATAACTCTGACAATTAAATTTGCTAACTCAACCTAGCAAAATTGCTACATACCTCATTGTTGAATATCACTATGGTCACCTTCAAAGTACTCCCCTTAGGAAGCTATGCACTGATGCCAGCACCTAGTTTACCCTTCAAAACAATTTTGGAACTCCTTTTCTGGTATGGTCATCAGAGCTGTTATTGTATGACTCTTAATGTTCTGAATGTCATCAAATTGTCTTCCTTTCAATATTTCCTTTATCTTTGGGAAAAGAAAATAATTGGGGGCCAGATCAGGTGAGTAGAGATGTTTCAATACAGTTATTTGTGTACTGGCTAAAGACTCCCTCACAGATAAGTGCCATGTGAGCTGATGCATTGTTCTGATGCAAGAGCTATGAGTTGTTGGAGAATAGTTCAGTTCATTTTCATCTTTTTCATGCAGCCTTTTCAGTACTTTCAAATAGTAAACTTGGTTGACTGTTTGTCCAGTTGGTACAAATTCATAGTTAACAATCCCTCTGATATCAAAAGAGGTTAACAACATTGTTAGGATTCTTGATTTGGACTGACAGAAGGAACGTTTTTTGTCTTGGACAATTTGCTGACTTTCATTGTGCACTTTGACTCTTCAGGGTTGTATTGGTACACCTATGTTTCATTGCCCATGATAACATGGCCCAAAACATCATCTGGCCTCTCCAAAAGGTCTTGGCAGACTTCAACTCTCCTTTGCTTTTGTTCATCAGTGAGCTCCTTCAGAGCCATTTTTGCACACACATTTCTCATGCCAAGATTTTCAGCTAAGATTTTTCTGTTTTTCTATCGATGTTTTCTTGATCTACTATACTTCTCATAGTCAGCAGACAATTTTGACTCACAATTCAATGAAATTTTTCAACGTTTTCATCATTTCTGCTTGTTACTGGCCTCCCTGACTTCTCTTCATCAGTGACAATTTCTCTCTCCTCAGAAAAATGTTTAATCCATTTGTACACTGCCATTTTTATGACATTATCCCCATAAACTTGGACTAACATGTCCCTGATTTCACTTCCACTTTTGCCAAGTTTAACAAGAAATTTAATGTGTGTCCACTGCTCTAATTCAAGCTCCGATATTCTTGCAATGGCACATGAAAACACATAACAGCAATAATAAATGCCACTCAGCAAGACACAGCCACACATCGACATGAACACAGCTGTGAGAAACAGATATACCAAGGTTATGAAACCTTACCAAGTTGTTTGCACAGTGCTGTCAACATAAGCACACAGTGGCAAGCTTGGGAACTTAATTCCCAGATCTTGTTAAGTGTAAGCATGTATGAAAGACATGCCTTGTGATGAGTCTGTGGGTTTCAAGGTGAGAGATATCTTAGAAAGATGGTGAAAGATCTCATGCTAAGTTAGATGGGCTTTATCCTATATGCAGTAGGGACTCAATAGAAATTTTTGATGGGAGGCAGGGAAGGAATCATAATTCTAATAGCACCAGGAATCTTCTAGGATCAGGTCATAAAACAGTAGTTCACTTAATGTCTTTAGTTTGTTTTTTACCCTCATCTCTACTCACACTCCTACCCAAAGCAGACTCTAAAACAAGGGTTTTGGCACAGGAGTTTGGGACGTTAAGAAACAGTTTCTAAGGCCACTCTCAGATTTGATAACTAACTAACAAGATTAACATTAACTCACTGGGAGCTGTTATACTCACAGTTTATGACAGTGGAAGGATATAGATTAAGATCAGCCAAGGGAAGAGATACAAGAGGCAGAATCCAGAAAAGTTCTACATATGGAGCTTCTGCCTGCCCTGTCCCAGTAAAGTTGTAGACAGTGCTAACTTTCCTGATACAAGTGTGGCAATACACACAGAATATTGACAATCAGGGAAGTTCACCCAAGCCTTCATGTTCAGAGTTTTTATTGAAGCTCAGCCAGGTAGATATGGTTTTTCACCCACATGACTGACCTCAGTCTCCAGTCCCTGCATGACCCAAAGCCCCACCCTAAATCACATTGTTAGACTACCTGATGTGATCCCAAAGCCCCCAGGTAAACAAAGACTTTTGGGGGAGGAGGATTCATGGTGTTATTTTTTAGTTTTTTAATTTATTGAGGTGACATTGATTAGTAAAAATTACATAGGTCCTAGGCGTACAATTCTACATTACATCTTTTATATGTTCTATTATGTGTTCATCACCCAGAGTCAG
Source organism: Lyroderma lyra (assembly GCA_004026885.1). Taxonomy (NCBI): domain Eukaryota; kingdom Metazoa; phylum Chordata; class Mammalia; order Chiroptera; family Megadermatidae; genus Lyroderma; species Lyroderma lyra. The sequence goes on from PVJL010004097.1 coordinate 121,108, forward strand.
TTCTCTTTCCATCACCATATGTCTGTGTCCTTGTCCCTTCTCCCCCACCCACCTCCCTCCTTACCCCCAGGTAACTACTGAATTATTGATTGTGTCCATGAGTTTTCTTTATTACTTTCAATTTTCTGTTAATAATCAAACTTAAATTTCTACATCCCTTTCCCTTATTTTACCCACTCTCTCATCCCTCCTATCTTAAAGAAGTTCCTCTAACATTCTTTGTAGTACTGCTTTGGTGGTGAGGAATTTCCGTAACTTTTTCTTATCTGAGAAGCTCTTTATCTGTCCTTTAATTTAAAATGCTAGCTTTGCTGGATACATTATTCTTGGTTGTAGATCCTTGGTTTTTATAACATTGAACGTATTCTGCCAATCCTTTCTGGCCTGCAAAATTTCTGGTGAGAAATCAGCTAAGAGTCAAATGTGTGTCCCTTTATAAGTTACTACTTACATTTTTCTTGCTGTTTTTAGAATTTTTTTCTTTTTCTTTAACTTTTGCCATCTTAATTATGAGGTGTATTGGTTATTCCTGTTTGGGATCATCTTGTTCGGAATTCTCTGTGCATGCTGGGCTTATATGTCTATATCCTTTGCCAGGTTAGAAAATTTTTCTGTCATTATTTTTTCAAATAATGTCTTGATCATTTACTTTTTCGCTTTCCTTTCTGAAACCCCTATTATTCCGATATTTTTTGCATTTGATACAGTCGCAGAGGAATCTCAATCCATCTTTCTTTTTTATGGAAATAATTTTATAATTGATGTATTTTCTGATAGATTTTTTCTGCAAATCACTGCTTTGTGCTTCTATTTTATGTATTTTGGTGACTTTTATCCCATTCTTCATTTCAGTTAATTTAGTTGTTCTCTCTCTGGTCCTTTACAATGGCTTGTAAGTCTTTTTTTTTTTTTTTCTTTTTGGTATGTGGGTAGCTCCCTGACCGGGAATCGAACCTAGGCCGCAGCACCGACACCACCAGCACCGAAGCCCCAAGCCACTACACCATCAGGGAACTCCCTGTAAGTCTTCTTTGATGCTTGTTATCGCTCTGTTGAAAATATCATTCAGTTCCTTAAGCATGTTTATAATCTTTGTTTTGAGCTCTGTTTCTGGTGGGTCATCTGTCCTCATCTCTTTATTTTGAGCTCCCTTTATTTGTTTTCTCATTTTGACAAAAGTGCTGCTGCTAATATTGGGCAAGCAGAGGTCTATGGGGGAGGGAGTTTAATGGCTTTGTCTTCTTCCTGTGGCTCCAGGGTTTGTGCAGGAAGTTTAGGTGTGATTGTGCTTTTCTGTCCTCTGTTTGCCCCACAGGCAGATTCTGCCCTGTGCCTTTAGGTCAGTCCTATATGCCGGTCTTTCCAATTGTCCTGGTTGTGGTCTGAGAAATGCTCATGAAACCCCCTTTCTCTTTTTCCTTCCCAGCCAGAGCATTTGTGGTATGGCTCCTAACCACCCAGTCACTCACCCTCCTCTGGGAACCAGAATGAAGTCTACCTGCTGTGTTTTATAGCCGTGTCTGCACCTCCTGGGACCAAAGTGAGGTGGTTTCAGTATCTCATGCACCTGCCTCTGGGCCCTTTTTTCTCTGTCCTACAGGCCAAGTGAGGTCTGGAATGCTCTTCTGCTGCCTTCTTCCTCTTCCCTCCCCCAGAGGTAGAGTTCAAAGCAGGGACCCAGGCCAGCCATGTACCCACTCTTTCTCTTTGGTTTTTCCTTTGTTCAACCCTCTGCCTGTCTGTAGATACTTTAATGTGATGAGTGGTTTTCTTAGCTGTGATTGTGCATTGTATAGAGAGTCCTTGGTTGAGGTATAGGTGTTTTATTCATTGTAACCTCCAGAAGAGCTTTTCAGAGGTCTCTCTCATGCTGCAATTTTGTTATCCTCTCTGGTATTATTTCTTACAAATATACTTTTATAGAATAAGACATTCTAGGGACTTAGGAGTTACTTCCAAGAGCACAGGACAAAAACCAGACTTCTCTTTGGGCAAAGTTAAATTCTTTACTACATAAGTTGTAAGGCAACACTTGAAGGAAAAAAATAGAGATTTAGATTCTATAAGGATATATTATCTGGAAATACTATCCTAATGTAAACTAAGTTATTACGGATATTATATAATGTACAGGCTCTCATTCTCTTAATATTAATACATTATTTTTTTCATTGGTTCCCTGGCCAGGAATCGTAAATATGTACATTATGATGGTAAATAAAAATTAATTTGAATCTGACTTTGAAGGAAGCAATGATTTTTTTCTCCTTTGTCTTACACTAAACATTAAAATACTTTTGCTTAGAGAGGGAATGAGTTTGCAGGAAAACAAGTAATGTATTTTTTGCTTTATTAAGATACATTCATCAACTTTCATTCAGTAACTTGTTACGGAAACCCCCTCCTGCAACTCCATTGTGTATGCTGCCTGCATATTTCTCTGGTGTGTTCCTCTGGGTATCTGAGTTACATGCACACCCTAGATCAGATTCATCATTACATGATGTAGTTAGATACACAGACGTGAAAGACACAAAGACTCTAAATGTACATCACAGGAGGCCTAGACCATTAAGCTGGCCTCATCCTCCTCATCTTCTCTACTATGGCCTTTCTTACCCTAAGATCTGCACAGTAACAAGCAAAAGCAACCCTCATATTTATGATGTCTAAAAGCAACAATACAAACTCTGAAATCACCATGGAAACTGACTCCCACTAGCATTTATTTGCCTTTCAGAGATTTTAGAAGCATTTATCCACAACAAATCAGCAGAGAAAAAAAATTGAGACAGATGACCTTAATTATGAATGTCTATGCTTACTAGAGGGAGATTTACCAAAGAATAAATAAATAAGAAGGGGTTTTTAATTCAAACTTCATTAAACATTTATTTTAAGAAAGCTTAGCTTACCTATCTCCCAGAAAAATCCGCCAAAGGAGCATTTAAAATGCAGCTTTTATAAGTGCTTGGTTTTACATATTTCATAAATATTTATGTATTAAAGTAAAGTATTTGCATTTTTTTGGATTTTTTTATACATAACATTTGATATTTTATGAGGCAAAATAGATTGTCAGGAATAGAGAGCAAATTTATAACTTGGTACCTTAGAAAATACTGCTAAACTACATTGTAGATTTTTACTTCAATCAGGAATGGAGGATGCTGGTATATTTAGGGTTGGTCTCCTAAAGCATGCCAGGCCTATGAAAAGGAGACAAAGTGGAAACTTAAGAAAGGAAGTGTTTGCTAAAATCCTTATGTCAAAGTTGAGGATTAGCATTTGTTTACAAAGTTGCAAAAGCAGGACTAATTCCACCTAAGGTGGATGTAAATTTAAATATGACTGACTCCTTTTAATAGTTAACAGAGCTTAAAGAGATCTCAGTTTTTATCATGAATCAAAGTTAAGTCCAATTTCCTCCCAGAGTATTCATAGTTTCTCCAACAGAAATCAATTTATTGGCATCTGAAATCAATCTCCCCATCTTTCATGTTTCTAAATCACATTGTGCCTCCCTTAAGCCAACTAATAATATTTTGCCTCATGTTTTAATTATTTTTGTATCTCTCTTTGGTACAAAAACTTTTGAAAGTAGAGAATACCTCTTACCTATTAATAGTATCTTTATGACCTCATACTCCCTAGTGTTATTCCTTGCACATTGTGGGAGCTTATGCATGTTTGTGAAATGGATTAAGAAAGCCAGCTTTAATTAGTGCAAGTTTAAGTCTAGGATACTTTTTAGTTCACAGGAAGTTTCTTGTTGTTGTTGTTGTTGTTGTCGTTGTTTTGCTTAATGAAATATTCCCCTAGCAGAGTAACAAGAAAGCAATCTCCATGATGGAAAAACTCACTGATTAACTTTGTAATTTGCCATTTTTCTCAAGAACATCTAATATGGAAAATAATACACTTGCCTACAGAATGTTTGGTGTGAAATAACACACATACAGTATAGTAAAGATCAAGACAAAAATTTATACCATTTCCTGCTAGAATATTCATCACTGTGATGGTGAAGACAATGACCTTTCAGTTAATTTGAATTCATGAATCTTTCCAGATCATAGATGAGTTCTAAAAATATAACAACCCAAAAATTGTCCACCAATTTACTTCACCTGGATGACTATTGTGAAGCTACACATTACAGCAGTGAATAAAACAGCCTGAAGAAAAAAATATAGAATAAATGCTATTTTTTCAGTTCAGTAAACATTTGCTGATTATATATTTCTGTACAGATTGCTGAGTTAGTTTCAGTGCTTATGGAAGGAAGAAAGATGTATCAAATAATTTCTATTACCTTTTAAGTACCAGGTAGAGGCAATGAACTTTATATTTATTTTCCACAGCAACCATGTAACATAGATATCATTACTCCCATTTTATGAACAAGAAAATGGAGGTTCAGGGAAGTTAGATATCTTTCCCAAAGTTACATAGCTAGTAAGGGATAGAATCAGTATTTAACCCTGCTCTGACTCTAGAATCCATGTGATTCCCATGAACCAAAGTCCCTTCCTTTAAGGAGTGCTGAGTCATTTTTATTTCTGATTTATGTAATTGTGTGCTAAGTTATATAAAACCAATTATTAAAAAAACATATTCTCTGATCATTTATATGAGTTTGTTTTTTGCCCTCAACTAGGTTGGTTATAAACTTCCAGAAGGCAGAGACCATATCATGATTCTGTAACTTTCCTTGAAGAGCCTAGTATGGTGCTGAATACATAAAAGATCTTCCATATATACTAGTGGTTTCATGAAATTTTCCTAGCCTGATTTCTGAAGTATAAGCCAAATGACACTTGTCATCCAAAGGTAAAAGAAGGAAAAAATGAGTGTATTATGATAATAGCCTATACGAGGTCTGATAATTAAGTTTTCAAGCTCATCTTAGAAAAAGTGCTACATACCTCATTGCTGAATATCATTATGGTCACCTTCAAAGAACTTTCATTGGGAAGTTATGCACTGATGCCAGCACTTAGTCAAACCTTCAAAGCAATTTTGTAATTCTTTCTGTGGAATGGCCGTCAGAGCTGTCGTCATATTACCCTTGATGTTCTGAATGTCATAAAAATGTCTTTCTTTCAATATCTCCTGTATCTTCAGGCAAAGAAAGAGTCATTGTGGGCCAGATCAGGTGAGTAGACAGGGTGTTTCAACACACTTACTTGTTTACTGGCTAAAAACTCCATCACAGACAATGATGTGAGTTGGTGCATTGTCATAATGCAAGAGCCATGAGTTGTTGGTGAAAAGTTCAGGTTGTTTTCATCTAACTTTTTCATGCAGCATTTTCAGCACTTCCAAATAGTAAACTTGGTTGGCTGTCCAGTTGGTACAAATTCATAATAAACAGTCCTTCTTATATCAAAAAGGTTTAGCAACATTGTTTTAACTCTTGATTTGGACTGACAGAAATTTTTTGGTCATGGATAATTGGCTGACTTATATTGTGTACTTTGACACTTTATTTCAGGGTCCTATTGGTACACCCATGTTGCATCACCAATGATAACATGGCCCAAAACATTGTCTTGCCTCTCCAACAGGTCTTGGCACACTTCGACTCTCCTTTGCTTTTGTTCATTGGTAAGCCCTTTTAGGACCATTTTTGCACACACCTTTCTCATGTCAAGATTTTCAGCTAAGAGTTTTCTAACTGTTACTCTATTAATGTTTACTTAGTCTGCTATACTTTTCAGTCAGCTAATTTTGACTCACAATTCGATGAAAATTTGCAATGTTTTCATTATTTCATCATTTCTGCTTGTTACCGGCCTCCCTGAACTTTCTTCATCACTGACACTTTCTCTCCCCTCAGAAAAATGTTGAATCCATTTGTACACTGCCATTTTCTTCATGGCACTATCCCCATAAACTTGGACTAACATGTCCCTGATTTCACTTCCACTCTTGCCAAGTTTAACAAGAAATTTAATGTTTGTCCATTACTCTGATTCAATCTATGACAATCTCTCGACAGCACACAAAAACATGCAATAACAATAATGAACACCACTCAGCAAGACATCACCACACATTGAGACAAACACAGCTGTAAGACACAGATATTCCAAGTTTATGAAACCTTACTAAATTGTTTGTACAGTGCTGCCAATGTAAACGCTTGGTAGCAAGTTTGTGAACTTAATTGTCAAACCTTGTATTCATTGACATTAACTCATTTTGAATGTATATTATCTCATTTAATTCACAAAACCATATAAATAGGTATTATTATCCTCATTATTATTATTATCTCATGTGAATGAGAAAGCTTAGGATCAGAAAAATTAGGTTATCTAGTCCAAAAGCACGGAATCTGCAATTGATATAACAAAAATTGAAACATCATTCTGTATAACCAGAGTTCATGCTTTTAACCATTTTATTGTCTTTTCTATTCAAAGACCACACCCATTGTAAGAGATACTCTTATTAATGAGTTTTTTAAAGAAATAAGGAATACAACTGCATTAAATAAATAGGTGGATTGTAAAGCATTTCAATTTCAGAATGGGAAAATAGGAGGTAAGAAAATGAGGTACACTATATTTGCAATATGTTTTTGAGTTTTCTTTGAATGCTGATGTCAAAAAGACAAATAAAACTTCTGCAGTGTGGTGTTATTAGCATTTAGCAAAGTGTTGAAAAAGTTCAAAGATTTTAGGCATTCAATGCATACTGTTGAATTACAGATCTCTTGCACATCTATGAACAAGTAACGCCAGCCACATGACCTATTTCAAAGGGTTCAAACTGATCTGAAAATTTGTTGAGATAATTTTAATGAAGTTTTATAATTCCAGAAGAGGATTTTGGTTTTCATTTTTATTTTTTTAATTGTTAAATTTATTGGGGTGACATTGGTTAGTATTGTGTGTGTGTGTGTGTGTGTGTGTGTGTGTGTGTGTGTGTGTTTAAAGAAAACTTCAGGAAACATTTTAAAAACAGCTATCCAGCCAGTCTCGGAAGCTTCCCTTCATCTCCACTCCCATATCACCCATCCTATGATGGAACCTAATTACCTCTGACCCGGGCTACAACCCCAAACTAATCTAGACAAACCTAGCTCCTGACTTTAGTACAGAGTCCTGGTAGGATCCACAGACTGTGGGAGTTGAGTGTGGATTTCCTATAGTCTTGATGTTATTTCCAGGACACTATCCCCACTCCCTCAAAAAAGGGAATCCTTTTCCTTTCATGGTCCTTGCAAATTTTTAATTTGTCAGACTTAAATTTCCACTTAGAAATAAATTGGAAGTAAAAATTTATTTCTGTGAATGAGGTTACCAGATGCCCTGCACAAAAATTTCAGGTCTCTAAGGCTAGTGTGTGCAGGAGATGTTAAGCATGGAATCTTTCTGGTTCCCTACCCCTAGTGTATTTAAACGCATTTAACTCCAAAGAATATGTTGTAAACTCCCATATGATATTGCCTTTCATAAATTACAAGAACCATTTTCTAGTAAAATCCACCATAACACAACAATTTACAATTTACCTTCAGGATAACTTTTCTGATGTCAATTTTTTCTAATTTGCATAAGGGCAACAGTAAATATTATCCCCTTGGACTGCATGGGACTCATGTCATACCCTAGCCAGGCACTGTGGATACATCTTTGACTTGTGAATTAAGATTTGTAATTAAGAGCTTTATAGCCCTACATTAATTAACACTCATTATTTATATGTCCTTGTAAATTACTGAACCCCAAATTTTATGTCTTCCATGCAATCCAAATAAACTATTTATCTGTCTCCTGTTCATACCTAGCATTGCCAGATTTCCATTCTTGGATGCAATTGTTCCAAATTTTAGGTTACTTCAGTAAAATTAATACTAATTGAATAGACAAATAATTCCATTATCATTCAGAAGATTTAGCATGTGAAAACTCACTCTATTCAGGGAATATTTTATTCTGTTGGAACTAAGCTTCCAGGCTCCAAGATGAGGATGAGGAAAGTCAGAAGGAAACTATTCATTAGAATAAATTGCCCAGCTAAGAGCATCCTGAAGTCCAGTCAAGGCAGGAGATGAAATTCAGATCTTGCTGATATTTCTGGCACCTAAAAGCATAAGACAGACTATGAGAAAACTTAAGAATGTTACTAAAAATAAAATGCAAAATATTTCAGGTTGTGATATGAAGGCATGAAGACATTGGTGGATCGTTTCAGCAAAGAACAAGCATATAACTGAAAAGAGGTGTCAAAAACAACTATTTTAGAGCTTTGGAATTGGCCAAAGGCAGAACATTTTAAGAAATATTTATTCTTGAGAAATTTCTTGAGCTTCAAGTAAGAATAGCAGAAGTCTGTGGCTTTCGTTCCTGGGTCTGCTTACATACCCTTTTCCCAGCTTCATTGGTAAGAACTTAAGTTTTGTCAGCATGGGACTGGCCATGAAAACTAACAACTCTGCTGCTAAAGGGTAAAGATTTAATATGGCGTGGATGTGGCTTCATCATGGCTTAATCATGGTTCAATCAATTACAAGTAATAAATTTGATAGGAAACAAATGAGAATTCACAGCATGCTTAAGCTGAGCTTGCAGTCCTGGTTAAGGTGAGTGACAAACAAATAGAAAATTAGCAGGGAGATCCTGGAAATGAGAGTCATAAAAGGACTGAGATAAGGTCTCCACATACTTATATATCTGAGAAACTATACACACACATATAGGAGACCCAACAGAGCCAAGAAAAATGTAAAAGCCATGGGAAAATTGAGAATTAGCTGCAAATTTGAATGTATTCTTAACCCACACAATCATCCATCAGCAGAAGGTGAAAATCTTACAGACTTGAGATGTTACAGCATAACCTTGGCCCAAATCAGGGGTTCACTGCTAAGTTATGCAGAAACAGGACTGACCCCTATGAAATCAGACTAGAAAATAAAAACAAGAATAAAAATCTGAGAAGAAACATCAGTGGCCACACAATATGGAAGAGACAGAGTCTACAGTTTAAGTCCAGGCAAATTACTAAACAACAACTCTCAGAAAAATGAAACAGAATCCAGAGTCACTATGATCTATAGTTAAACCTTGAAAAACATGGATTTGTACTTCATGGGTCCACTTATATGTGGATTCTTTTCAATAAATTCATAAAGTACTGTAAATATATTTTCTATTCCTTATGATTTTCCTAATAACATCTTCTTTCTCTAGCTTAACTTATTGTAAGAATCTAGTATATAATACATATAACATATAAATAAGTGTTAATCAACTATTTATGTTATCAATAAGTTTTCTGGTCAGCAGTAGGCTATTGCAGTTAAGTTTTTGGAGAGTAAAAAGTTGTAAATGGATTTTCAACTGTGTAGGAGGTCAGTGCCCCTACCCACTGTGATCAATGGTCCATTTGATAATCTAAAAAGTTTAGTTTACACCTCAAAATCATGAAACCTGCATAGAAAAAGAAAAATGTGGGTCATATTCTGTTAAATAAAGAAGCAGTAAAACAAACAAACAAACAAACAAAGAAACCTGACTTTGTATAGACTCAGGCATCGAATCTAGCAAAGATTTAACATTTATTATAATACATTACAATGTGTTCAAAGCATTAAAGTATAAAAGAATTAAAAGAATATATGCTGGCATTGACTCAACAAATACAGAATGTCAAAAAAAGAGAAAGAAAGAAAGAAAGAAAGAAAGAAAAAGAAAAGAAATGAAAAAAAAGAAAAGAAAAGAAAAGAGAAGAAGACTACAGATAGTAACCAAATGGGAAATCTAGAATTGAAAAGAACAATAACCGAAATGAGAAGTTTACTTGATAAGCTCAATATCAGATTTAAGACATCAAAAGAATCAATAAACTAGAAAATAAATTAATATAAATTATCCAATACAAATAACAGAGAGAAAAGTGCTTGAGACAAATTCACATAGCTTCAGAAATTTGTGGAACAACGACTAATAATGTACCATTTTCTTAAGAAGAAGAAAGGAGCAGAAAAATTATTTGAAAAGAAAATAATGATCAAAACCATTGCAAGTTTGCTGAAAAACATTAATCTACAGATTCAAGAAGTTCAACAAAAACTAAGTAGGGTAAACACAGAGGTGCAGACCTAGACATGTCATACTCAAAGCAATAAAAGACAACAACAAAGTAAATATCTTAAAATTAGCAAGGAAAGACTATTTATTACATAACAGATGTCACCCCAATAAGTCTAACAATAAAAATGAATTAAACTGGAAACAAAAAAGAATATTTATTACAAACAAGAGAACAACAATATAATTAATAGGTAACTTTACTTCAAAAACAGTGTAAGACACAAAGCAATAAAATTACATATTCAAAGCACTAAAAGAAAAATTTGTCACTCGTCCCCAAATAAACATTAAACTATCGATTGTGTCCATGGGTTATTTGTTTGTTCATTTCTTTTTTTCTTTGCGGGGGAGAAAGGGGAGGGGGTGGGAGAGGAGGGGGGGAAGTTAAATATAAGGTGATGGAAAGAGAAGTCACATTAGGTGGTGAACTTATTATACATCAAGTTGACAATGCACTGTAGAATTATATGCCTGAAACCTATGCAATCCTTGCTAACAGATGTCACCCCAATAAGTCTAACAATAAAAATGAATTAAAAAAAAAAAAGAAAAATTTGTCAACTGTATATTTTATACCTATCAAACCTTAGAAGATGAAGGTGAAGTAAAGACATTGCCTGATAAAGAAACATGGAATGAATTGCTAGCAGATATGTTCTACAAGAAATGTTAAATGATGTTGTTCATGCTGAAAGGAAATGGCACAAGATGTTAAATCAACAGAATGAATGAAGACAGTGAAAATAATAAATATGAGCACATATATAAAAGACTGTGTATTTATGTGTGTTTATTTATACAGATATATCATACATTTATCTTTATTATTTTAAAAACATATGATTATAGAAATAATTATAATATATATTGTTAGATATATAGCATATATAAATATACATAAAATACATGACAAAGGTGGAAGGAGGAAAGGGAGATACACTGGAGCAAAACTGTTTTATTTTACTAAATTTAAGTCAGTACTAACCTGAAAGAGACTGTTCAGTTAAGGATGCATACTTTAATCTCTAGAGTAACCACTAAGAAAATAATTGAAAATATATATATAGGTTAAAAGTTAACAAAGGTCCTAACATGATATACTGAAAAATATTTCTTTAACACAAAAATAAGTCAGCAAAGGAGTAACTGAGGAATAAAAGAGATATGAGATATATAGAAACAAAAAAGCAAAATGGAAAATATAAATCCAATCACATCAATAATTACATTGAGAGGAGTTCCCTGGTGCTGTAGTGGCTTAAGACTTCAGTGCTGGCGCTGTCAATGCTACGGCCTGGGTTCGATTCCCAGCCAGGGAACTACCCACATATAAAAAAAAACAAAAAACAATTACATTGAATATGAATGGATTAAAAATCAAAAGACAGATTGTCAGATTAGATTTAAAAAGCAAGTTCCATCTACATGCTGTTTATAAGTCACCACTTTAGTTTCAAAGACACAATTAGATTGAAAGTAAAAGAATAGAAAAAGATATACTATGCTAACAGTTAAAATAAAAGAGCTGGAGTGGCTAAATGAACATCAGAGAAAATAGACTTTAAGAACAGAATTACTACCTGAAATAAAGACAGACATCTCATAATGATAAAACAGTCAACACATTAGGAAGATATAGCAATTAAACATATAAATACAGCTTTAAAAAGAGCTCCAAAATACTTTAAATAAAACTGACCTAATTGAAAAGAGAAATAAAAAATTCAACGGTTTTTGGTGGAAGTTTTGTTGTTTTTCTCTTAGTAATTGATAGAACTAGACAGAAAATCATTAACTATATAAATTTCAACAATGGCAACCAATTTAATAGATAGATAGAACACACCACTTAAAATTAGCAAAATACATATTCTTTTAAAGCACATACAAAACATTCTTTGGGATAGACCATACGTTATACCAAAACATAAATCTTTAATTTTTTTCTGGTGGTTCACTTACTGAGAATTGAACCCAGGCCGTGGCATTGAGAGCACCGAAGCCTAGCCACTACATCACCAGGGAACCCCCGAAAACACAAATCTTAATAAATTTAAAACATATTTGTATGCTTTGCGTCTACAACAGAATTAAATTATAAATCAACCACAGAAAACAATCCTGGGAAATACCAAATATTTGGAATAAAACAACACATTTCTAAATAACACTTGAATTAGAGAAGTAATTACAAGAGAAATTAAAAATATGTTGAACTGAATGAAAATAAAAACAGCCTATCAAAATGTATAGAATGTAGGTAAGGCATTTCTTAGTGAGAATTTATAGATTTTTTAAAGCTTGTATCAAAAAGGAAGAAAAAATTTTAAATCTAAGATTTAATCTCAAAATTTTAGAAACAGAAGAGAAAGTCAAATCCAAAGTAAAATGGTAGATAATGATAAAAGAAAGTAGAAATCAATGAAGTAGAAAACAGAAAAACAATACAGAAAATCAATGAAACCAAACTGTTTCTTTGAAAAGACAAAAAGAAGCGAGTTCCCTGGTGGTGTAGTGGCTAGGCTTTGGTGCTTTCAACGCTGTGGCCTGGGTTCGACTCCCAGCCAAGGAACCACCAAAAAAAAAAAAAAAAAAGAAAATTAGAAACCTTTAGCTACACTAACAAAGGAAAAACCAGAAACGACAAAACTGTTCAAAACCAGAAATGAAAGAAGAATTTACTACAGGCTTACAGAGGTTAAAAGGTAATACTATGACCAATTTCATGCACACAAATTAGACAACTTGTTGAAATGGACAAATTTCTAGAAAGAAAAGTCAAGAAGTTTAGTTAATAATTTAAAATTTTTTCACAAAGGTTTCACTGGGAAATTTATTAACTATTTAAGAAAAAACATAATACCAATCTTAAACACTCTTTCAAAAAATAGAAGAGGGAGAAGTACTTTTCAACTCATTTTATGAGTCCAGACATATCACAAGAAAACTACAGACCAATTTCGCTTCTGAATACAAAAGTTCTTTAAAACAATATGTATTAGGAAACTGAATTCACAACTATATTAAAAGCATTACATACTATGACCAAGTGGGGTTTGTGGAATGTAAGGCTGATACAACATTTGAAAATCAATTAAAGTAAAACACCATCTTAATAGAATAAAGAAACAAAAAACATTATTGTCTCAAGAAATACAGGAAAAAAACATTTGATAGGATCTAACACTCATTATGATGAATTAGGAATAAGATGAAACTTCCTTATCCTCATAAAAAGCATCTGTGAAAAACCTACCACTAACACGTACTAAATGATGACGTATTTAAAAGCTCTTTTGAAGATTAGAGATAAAGCAAATATAAATATATCCCTATTTTTATTATACATTATACTGAAAGATATAGCCAAAACAGTAAGGCATTAAAGATATTAAAAGAATGCAGATAAGAAAAAAGGAAGGTTGAGTGGTTCCTTGGTGGTGTAGTGGCCAGGCTTCAGCACCCTGACTGCCGCAGCCTGGGTTCAATCCCCACTCAGGGAACCAACCAAAAAAAAAAAAAAAAAAAAGAAAACGAAAAAAAAGAGGGGTGAACTTATTATACATTAAGTTGACAATGCACTGTAGAACTGTATGCCTGAAACCTATGTAATCCTTGCTAACAGATGTCACCCCAATAAGTCTAACAATAAAAATGAATTAAAAAAAAGAAAAGAAAAGAGGAAGGAAACCTATTTATATTCATGGATGAATAATCAGTATGTAGAAAATCTTAAGAAACCTACAAAAAACAAACCCGACTAGAACTAATAAACACATTTAGCAAGGTCTCAGGATACTGTATTAAATCAATTGCATTTCTCTACTCTAGAAAAGAACGCTTAAAAAGTAAATTTTAAAGAGGCTTCCATTTGCAATAGCATTAAGATAACAAAATATTTAGAAACAATTTTATATATATATATATATATATATATATATATATATATATATTTTTTTTTTTTTTTTTTTTTTTTTTTAAATGTGAGTAGTTCCCTGGCTGGGAATCAAACCCAGGCCATAGCATTGAAAGCACCGAAGCCTTAGCCACTACACCACCAGGGAACTCCCAATTTAGGAATAATTTTAACAAAAATATGTCTTAGTTCAATTGGGCTGCTATAACCAAATACCATAAACCAGATGGCCTACAAACAATTGAAATTTATTAATTACAGTTCTGGAGGCTGGGAAATTCAACATCAAAACACCAGCAGATTTGATGTTCACTGAGAGCTCAGTTCCTGGTTTATAGACAGCCATCTTTTTGCTGTGTCCTCACATGACTGAAAGGGAAGGGGTAACTGTGTCTGTTTTGTAAAGGCACTAATTCAATTTATGAGGAATTCACCTTCCAGACTTAATCACCTTTCAAAGGTACCTTGGGGGTTAGGATTTCAACATATGAATCTTAGAAAGACAGAAACATTCAATCTAGAGCAAAGTACAAAACCTATAAACTAAAAACTACAAAACATTATTGAGATTAATTTAAAAAGTCTTAAACAGGTAAATGAAAAGATGCTCTACACCACTAATCATCAAGAAAATACAAATTAAAACTACAACAAGATACCACCTCACACTTGCTAGAATGACTTATACCAAGTGTCTCCAAGACCATGACGAAAAGGGAATCTTTGTGCACTGTTGGTGAGAATGTAAGCTTATACAGCCACTATAGAAAAGAGTATGGAGGTTCCTAAATAAATTTTTTTAAATTAAAATAGAACTACTATATGACCCAGCAATCTAACTTCTAGTTATATATCTGAAAGAAATGAAATTTCTATCTTGAAGAGATATCTGAAACCCTGTGTTTACTGCAACATTATTCATAATAACCAAGATAGGAAAAGAACTTGAGTGTCTGCCAGTGAATGAATGGATAAAGAAAATATTATTCAAACATAAAAAAAAGAAAGCTTGTCTTTTGAAACAGTGTGGATGGACTTGGGAGGCACTAGTTTAAGTGAAATAAGTCAGAAAGCGAAAGACAACTGTATGTATAGTGTCACTAATATGCAGAATATAGAAAAACTGAACTGATGTAAATAGAGAGCAAAATGGTTGTTGTCAGGAACTAGAGGGTAGGGAAAACAGAAAGAGATTGATCAAAGGGTATAAACTCCCAGCTACAAGATGAGTAAGTTCTAGGAATCTAATTTATAGCATGGAGACCATAATTAATGATACTGTATTATACTTTAAGGTTAAGTAAGTCGATCTTTAATGTTATCAACAGACACGTGCAAAAATTACATTTATGTGAGGGAATGGAGGTGTTAAGTAACCTTATTGTGGTAATCATCTTCAATTATACATGTATCAAATCATTGAATTATATACCTTAAAATTAAATATTTTATATGTCAATAATATCTCAATAAAGGAAAAAATTAAAGAAGATCTAAATAAATGGAGAGTTTACCATGTTCATTGATTGGAAGATTCAATGTTGTTAAGATGGCAAGTGTCCCCAAATTCAACAAAATCAATATCAGAATTCCAGCAGGCCTCTTTGGTAGAAATTGAAAAGCTGATCATAAAATGTATGTGGAAATTCAAATAACCTGGAAGAGCCAAAACAGTTTTGAAATGGAAGAATCAAGTTGAAAAACTTCAATTACCCGCTTTCAAAACTTACCATATGGTATTGGCATGAGGATAGATATATAGATCAATAAAAAAGAATAGAGGGCTAAGAAATAGACCCAAACATTTATGATAAAATAATTTTCAACTAAGATGCCAAAGCAAAAGGAAAAGATAGTCTTTCAACAAATATTACTAGTGCAATTGGATATCCATATGCCAATAAAAAGTAAGTTAAATCCTTGCCTTTCACAATACACAAGAATTAATTCAAAATAAATGTAAATGGCAGAACAAAACTATAAAACTTCTAAGAGAAAATATTATTGATCCTGACTTAGGCAAAGATTTCTTAGCTATGGCACCAAAATTAGGCTCCATGATTTTTTTTTTAAAAACTGATAAATTGGATTTCATTAAAATTAAGAACTTTTGCTTTTCAAATAAAAATAAAGCCACAGACTTATAGAAAAAGTTGTTAAATATCATATCAGACAACCTGTACAGAATATATAAAGAACTTTCATATCTTAGTAAGAGGCAAACAACCCAATAAAAATGGAAAAAAAGACTTTTGAATAGACACTTCACCAAAGATTGTACACTTGTATAATGTTTAATAAACATATGAACAATTGATCAACATTATTAGTCATTGGGGCAATACAAACTTAAATGCAAATTAAAATCACAATTAAATATCACTTCACATCCACTATGATGGCTATCATAAAAAAAAAAAATTTGGACGGGGTATTCCCTGGTGGTGTAGTGGCTAGGCTTCAACACTCTCATTGTTGAATTTCGATCCCCACTGGGAGAACCAACCAAAAAAAATTGGATAATACACAGTATTGACAAGGGTATGGAGAAACTCAAACCCTCATACATTGTTGAAGGCAACAGAAAATGACAAAACCATCTTGGAAAACAGTTTGATAGTATCTGCAAAAGTTATGTGTTCAGTTTCTATATAACCCAGCAATTCCACATGTTCACATGAAGACTTGTGGCATGAATGCCCACAGCACAATGTTGTTCATAGCAATCCCAAACTGGAAACAACCCAAATGTCTATCAACTGGTGAGTGGATAAGCAAAATCTGGTATATCCAGTGGTATACTACTCAGAAATAAAAGGGAATAAACTAAATACACTATTAATAAATATGAGAATGTGGATAAACCTTGAAAACATACTAAGTAATAGAAGCCAGACACAAAAGAGTACTCATTTTATGATTCTATCTATAGAATCTATTTTATATCTAAATAAAATTTTAGAGAAGGTACAACTATAGAGACAAAAAGCAGATGAGTGTTTCCTGGAGGTTTGTGTGGTAATAGAATATAATTTGTGTGGAAAATGTATACCAGAGAAATTTCAGTTATTATGGAATTGTTATAAGCTTGGATTATAATGATATTCACACCACTGAATATATTTACTATAAGTCATCAAATAAAACACTTATGTTGGGTGAATTTTATGTATAGAGATTATACCTCAATAAAGCTGTTAAGCAAAAGAACTTCAGAACAATATGCTAAAGAGTAATACAAGAGTTTATGTCAAATCTGAACAGCATGAAGAGTAGGAAAGGGGAAACAAAAAATTTGGTATAAGGAGTGTGGAATTAGCAAGGAATTAGTCTTTGCTTGAAAAGATCAGGCTGGGCACTCTAGTATATGCATTGTGGTATGTACTCAGAGGTAGCAACCTTCAGCTTCCTATTTGGGAGTGATTCCATAGCTATAGGTATTGTCATTTCTTTTCTTGTTATTGACATGGACTTCCAGAAACCATAAGAAGCATATCGAAAATTGCTTATTTAACAAATGATGGGAGTCCCCTGGTGGTGTAGTGGCTAGGCTTCGGTGCGGCCTGGGTTCAATTCCCAGCCAGGGAATTACCCACCAAAAAAGAAAGAAAGAAAGAAAGAAAGAAAGAAATGATAATTGCTTATTTAGGGGAAAAAGACAAGACTTCCAGATAAGAATATAGACATAAGAGCTATGGGAAGCGTACTTTCACCCATATGAACAAGTAGAAACACTGGATAACACATTGAACAAGATAAGAAAGTAGTCAAATTCAGAAATAAAAAAAGGATAACTCAAGATTTCAGAACCAAAAAAAGAGAAATTAAAACCATACTAGAGCCCCATGAGAAACTGGAATTACAAACTTTCACTTTGTAAGAATATAGAGCTCCAAGTGGTATTACCCATGTTGCAGGATACAAAATCAATGTACAAAAATCAACAGCATTCCTTTATACAAACAACGAATCCACAGCAAAAGAAATGAGGGAGTCAATTCCTTTTGCTATCACAACAAAAAGAATGAAATACCTGGGAATTAACTTAACAAAGAACGTGACAGACTTATACACAGAGAACTATAAGACACTTTTGAAAGAAATTGA
>PVJL010004098.1:0-53459 GCA_004026885.1 Lyroderma lyra
GATGGTGGGAGCTAACTGTAACTGGGGGGCCAAACCCACTAGGGATGGTGGGAGCTAACTGCAACTGGGGGGACCAAACCCACTGGGGGATAGTGGGAGCTAACTGCAACTGGGGGGCCAAACCCACTGGGGGATAGTGGGAGCTAACTGTAACTGGGGGGCCAAACCCACTGGGGGATAGTGGGAGCTAACTGCAACTGGGGGGACCAAACCCACTAGGGATGGTGGGAGCTAACTGCAACTGGGGGGACCAAACCCACTAGGGATAGTAGAGGAGCAAGAAAGAAGGAACCATAGCCCCAGAGGATACGTGGAGCAGACCTGTCATTCCTCCCTGGACCACTTACCAGTCTGCACTTCCATGTGCAGAAATAACCTTCTATCTCATTTAAAGTCACTGTTACTTTGGGCTCAGTAAAAGAAGCTAAGTAAATATCCTATTTCTCTTCCCATATGGCCATTTTCACCCCACTCATCCAGAACAGGGTAAGGTAAGATCCTTGTGGGATTCAGGACATCCCTGAACCAGGGGTTCACAGGATCCCAGATGCTGACCAGAGACTCCAGTCCCTCTTCTTTGGGAGTCATCAAGCCTATTTGGAGATTCCTTCATCCTCTGCCTCATGTCTCCAAGAGGGACAGGGTGACATGGCACCAGAGACTCGCTCTAGTGCCCTTCTCCCCAACTCTTCTATTTTTCTTCCAACTCAGAAAGGTTTGAGCCCTTCTTCTGCAAGACAATAAGCAGATTTCCTGGACACCGTCAGTTGTTTAAAGTGTGAAGTTTATGCCCTGAGTTGGTCCAGGCATCTGTCTGGACTACTGATAGGAGTTTTAAATGCCTATTTAGATATCCTAAAGCTGTCTTTTAAAGAGCGTTTCTGCCCTAACAACCTTGCCCCACAAGCAGTGAGTCTCGAGCACAATGTCTGCCGCTACCTGAAAGGAAGAGGAGATCACAATTAGGACTTGACTGCAACATCTCCGAAACCTAGGATGTGGAGCACCGTGCTAGGCACAGTTTATTTCCTCTGCGACCCAGCCCTGAGGACTAATTTCCTCACTTATAAATGCGCATAATGCAACACAGACCCACCAAGCAACCTGGCCAAACTCACACAGGCAGGAAGTTATGGAAGAGAACTTGTTCTCAAATCCTTGCTTTTCAGCTGCCCACCTTTGTGTGGCGTGCAGGGCCCGTGCTAAGAGCGAAAAGACCGTGGGCAGAGGCTGGCCTAGAAAGTCAAGCTAAAGGAAAAAATGGACTTTCGTTTCTCTTTCTCTCTCTCCCCACTACTGTCTCTCTTCATTTTTCATTTGCTTAGTATTGCACAATATTGACGATTGATTTTCTTTCATGTTTTTATCTAAAAGGGGATTTGATTAAATTCATGTTTAAAATAATCTTTTAATGTTTAACTTTTTATGTGTTAGGCAGAAATCTAACTATTAAAAAACACGAGTATTAAAATCATGTTGTCTTTGGGATAAAGAGCTTTTAAAAAGAAACACTTTTAAAATATTCTTTGGTTTTCTAAACTAGTGTTTATTGTATCACATTGGTACTTTTGATGATTTAACTATAAATATTGGAACATTTTCCCCTGCATACGAAATAAACCTCAAAAAAGGAATCTTGCATTTGAAAACCTGTGATTTTTTTTACAATTATATGTAAATGTTATGTAAATGTTTAAAAGTTTTTCTATTGAGCTAGAGTTCTATTTATCTTCCCCCAATACCACCAGAATGACTTAGTTTTCTTCTAAAGGTTTAAAGGTGGGAGTAGGGGGGAGACCGAGAAGCAGAGTGCATTCATTTTCTGTTGCTGCTACAATGAATTACCACAAAGTTAGTGGCTTTACACACAGTTATTCTTCTGTGATTCTGAAGGTCAGAACACTAAAGTCATTTTCTCTGGGCTAAAGTGAAGGTGTCAGCAGCCCTGGATCCTCCTGGAGAGCCTGAGGGGAGAATCCACCTCCTTGAGTTTTTCAGCTTCTGGAAGCCACCTGTAATTCTTGGTCAGCAACCCCTTTCTCCATCTTCAAAGCACCTCACTGCTGTCTCTGTGCTGTCACCACATTGCCTTCCCCTTTAACTCCTCGTCCATCCCTCTGACAAAGACCATTGTGATTGCATCTGGCCCCTGGGTCATCCAGCTTAATCTCCGCATTTCAGGATTTTTGATGTAATAGCACCTGCAAAAACCCTATTACCATGACAGATGATAATATATCCACAGGTTCTGGGGATTAGGGCGTGAATATCTTAGAGGACCATTGCTCAGCCTACCACAACAGGGACACTGGTTTGGAGGCTGAGGCTGTGGGGATGGAAGGAGACTGAGCATGCGTGTGGGTTGTGATACTACAGATGATGAAGGAAAGAGCAGAGATTTGGGAACCAGAGAGACCTGGTCAGAACCAGCCACATAATTTGTAGGGCCCAGTGCAAATGAAAATGCAGGGCCCCTTGTTCAAAAAGTATTCAGAACTTCAAGAAGGCAACAAGAAAGCATTAAAACAAACACAGGGCCCTCTGAGCGCACAGGTGGCATGGCCGTGAAGCCAGCCCTGCAACTGGGTTAGAATCCAGTCAGGCACTGGCTAATTCTGGGATCTTGGACAAAGTTACGAGCTCTTTCCCAGCCTGTTTTCTTATCTGTGAAATACACTTCAAAACAACGATTTGTCTGATTTCTGGTCAGCTCATGAGGCACACACTTACTGAGCTATTTCACCTTTCCAGTTTGCTTCAAATGCCAAATGACTGTAGAATGGTGACTGTAGAACAGTCGGGATTGAGTTCTTCAGCAACTTCCCACGTAGTTGTAAGAGGATCAGCTTCGATGATTGCTCTCAATTGGTCATTGTCAACTTACGATGGCCAGCCACTACGCTGCTCATCTTCAAGTCTCTTGTCTCCTTTGCAAAACTTCTTGAGCCACCTGCACTGCATGTTTGCTAGCAGTTCCTGGGCTAAATGCGTCGTTGATCTTAGGAGGTGTCTCAGCTGCTTTACGACCCGTTTTGAACTCAAGTGAGAGAATCGCTCCAACTTGCTTTCTGTCTAACATCATTTCCATAGTCTAAAATAAATATAAAATAAACAGCAAGTAATTAAGTCATTAACAAGAAAACATAAAGCAAGAAATGCACATTAAAATGACATATAACACAACCACATTATTTAAGAATGTATTCCAGTATCAAACGGCAAATTTCAACAATGCAAAAACCGCCATTAATGTTCGCACCAACCTAATAGAAAATAACCCCTGTATTACAGGTGTCACAAATTACCAAAACCTTGCTGGCCTAAAACAACAGAAGTGCATCCTCTCACAATTCTGGATACCAAAAGTCCAAAGTCAAGATGTCAGCAACACTGTTTCCCTGAGGGGACTCTGAGGGAGAGCATGGTCCCCACCCTTCCCAGTTTCTGGCCACTGCGGGCAATCCTCGGTGGGCCTTGGCCTGTGAGTGCATCAGTTCAGTCCCTGCTCTGTCCCCGCTCTGTCCCCGCTCCATCCCCGCTCCATTCCCTCGTGGCCTCCATTGTGTCTCCTCCTTAAAGCCCCCTCTCCTTTCTCTTCTAAACGACACAGTCATTGGATTTTGGACCCACTCTAAATCCAGGATAATCTCATCCCCACATCTTTAATTTAATTACATTTGTGAAGACCCTATTCCCAAATAAGGTCACATTCACAGTTATCATGGGTTAGAACATGGACTTTTCTTTTGGGGGGATCTATTCAATCCACTACAATAGGGTCGTTGTGAGTATTTAAGACATATTAATACATATGAAGTGCTCACCGGGGCACTTGGGACATAGGAAGCCCTAAAACTGATAGCCATTGTTGTTGTTGTTATTGTTAATATTTATGTATTAAAAGTAAAATTGGGCATATGCTTGATAATGCCCTAATACCTTAGAATGTAGATCTAGAGAGGAAAAAAATGGCTTGGCCCATGAGCATTGGAAGAACTGAAAAGCCTGTTTATTTCTGAAACAGGTCAAACACAAAGTGGGTGGGGGGAGCCCTGGAATCCAGACATGCCACAAAGCAAAGGAGTTCCCAGGGAGCAGACCTAGACACAGTGTGGAAGAGCGTCTGAAGGGGAGGCAGAAAGGGGCACAGGAAGGTCCCATAGGAAGAAAGGGGTGCTCCGGCAGGGGTGCAAAAGATTCACCCGTTTGTCCATTCAATCACCAATCGTTTCTTGCACACCTACTAGAATCTGGCACTAGGAATACCAAACACAGCAACAACGCTACATTTTAGAAAGATCTCTATTTTTTTTTTTTTTTTTTTTTTTTGGAATGAGTTTTAAAATTTGCTATTGTCATGAAATTAATTTAAGGTAATTGTTAATGTTAGAAGAAAACAGACCTGAGCAGAGAGCTGTGGTACAGAGAAGGGTCTATGCTTCAAAGCCAGACAGACGAGATTGGAATCCACAGATTATCGGCTGGATCTTGTTCATGTCATGTACGCCTTCTGAGCCTCAGTTTCCTCATCTGTAAAATAAGGATGATAATACTCCTCACCTCCCCAGGAGGGAGTTCCTCCATGAGATGAGATAACTAACAGGTGAAGCGCTCGGTACAAGGACTGAATCAAGGAAAGTTTGTAATAACTACTCTCTTTCTCCTTCAGGTGGGTCTTTCAGAAAGAAAGCTCCGAATATCCCTGCACTCATTCACCATATAATACGACACTCATATTCCCTCAGTCAACTTTCATCAGAGGCTAACGGGCTGTTTTCTTTCAGTTCAAGCAAGATATTTTTCTGGCTGTGTCGTAGCTGGAAAGAAAAGCAAGAAATATAGAATATGGTGAACTTGGGAAATCTTTCCTGTAAAAACCCCAGCAGATTTATCACAGATGTCTGGCCCACTTGTGGCCTTCTCCTGAATTCTATTAAGAATAATAACAAACAATCAGGAAACTGAGCCCCAAAGCCCAGAAAACAGTGTTCTGGGTCCCTGGCAAAGCGGGGTCATGTACACACACAAGAGACCTGAAGCCCTCCAGGCTCTCCTTGGTTGCTGGGACCAGGAAGTCAACAATTACTGAGCACCCCTCACTGTGTTGGGCCCTTTCACGTGCATAAGCTCCTTTGGATTCTTGCAAAGAGCCCTGGGTCCCAGTGGGCCCCACTTTTCAGCTAAGGAAACCTGAGGCTCGGAGAAGGTGAGTTGTTTATGCCAAGGTTCTCAAGCATAGGAGCACACTGGAATCACTTACGGAGCTTATTCAGATACAGAGGTTCTGATATGGCAGGTGTGAGGCAGATCTCTGGCATGAATATTTATTAAGCATGTCAGAGGCAGTGCCAATGTCAGTGCTAAGCACCACCATAGTGCAGGCTCCTAGTCTGCCAGATTGGCCAGGAGTCCCAGCTATGCCAGTATTTGACAAGGTAGAATTGGGCATGTTACTAAAGGTCTCTGAGCCTCAATTTCTACTTCTGTCAAATGGAGAAAATTAAACCCATCCCATAAGGTTGTTTTAACCAGGATCAAATACAATAATACATATGTGCAAAGCATTTACATTAGGGGCTAATATACAGAAAGTACTCAATACATCATAGCTAGAAGTATAGTTACTGATACGCAGTCTTGAGAAATTTACTTAACTCTTAGATTCCATGTCCTCTCCTATAAAATGAGGAGCCTTAGGAAACATTTTGCTCCCCTTAACCTTGAATGGGGCCCTATTAACATGTCTCTCCTCCAGTGAGGAGGGAACCACTGGCCACATAGGAGATGAACCAATTCTGGGCAAAGAAAACGATGATTATTTCAGGCCAATGTGTTTTTGTTCTGTCTTCTGAAGAGCTGGCCCATCTACCGCAGGCCATATCTGCAGTGATGCTCTCTGAAGGGTCTGCAAATGACCCCTAACTTGGTCTTCCCATAATACTGTCCTCCTGCTGCCCAGAGTTATAAAATGGACAATGCACAGAAGGGAAGAGCATGGCAGAGGTGGGGCTCACAGGAGTGGGCTCTAGTCCCTGGGCTGGCTCCTGCCACTTGCAGTCATTGGTAGGACCCAGTCTTTGATGCATGCATCCCTTCAATGTGTATTGAGACCTGCTGTGTGTCAGACACTGTGCTGGGTGCTGCCGATACTGAGACAAGACACAAGGCTGGCCCCAGTGCTCACAATCAAAGGAGGGGTCACTGTTGTGACTGAAGGAAGAAAAATGCCTGAGTAAAACAGGCTCTGCTTTACTCAGAGCTTCCTTCATTCGTAAGTGCCTGCTGTGTGCTGAGCTCTGGGCTAGGCACTGGCTGTCTGGGTCATCATCGGATCTGGTCTCAGTTTGAACTGCTCACAGTTCGGGTCACTGGGCTCTTCTCATCCACTCATGTACAGGACACAGCACTGTCGCAGAAGTAGAGCTCTGTAGCTCTACAGCTTTATACCTCGATAGCTCTAATACTCCTCAAGTTTTAAAACTCTCTAGGTCCAGGTCTCTCTAGCTCCAGGCCTCTCTAGTTCTAGGCCTCTTTAGCTCTAGGCCTCTACATCTATATCTATACCTCTATAGTTCTATATCTCTCTAGTTCTAGACCTCTCTAGCTCTAAGTCTCTGTAGGTAGAGTTCTATGCCTAAAGCTGAGGGTGCACAGAGGAGGGAGTGATTGCTCCTCAGACTTGGTGACCTTTATTCACCATGAGCCTGAAGTAGTCATAGAAGAAGGTGGAGAGATATGAAAGGGCCTGATGAGAAAAAGCAGGGAGGTAAGAGACTTCAGGCATCCTTGAAGAGGGGATAAGAGGTCACTGTCTTTCTGTTGGACAGATTTTCCAATACTGCTGAGCCAGGCACTCTGAGGAACAGAGATGTGGCCATACCAAGGAGCTCAGCCTAGGCCTGGCTGGGGGCAGCAACAGGGCTGGAACCCATGACCTATCTCAGAGGTATCAGCAGGGTCCTTGGCCCCACCCTGCAGCCCTAGAGGGCCTCATCAGATGTTCCAAGTAAGCTCCAAAGGAGGTGCTATGTGCAGCCTCAGGCATGCAACAGCAGCATTAGAGGAAGGGCATGGTCATGGCGGGACTTCAAACACATCCTACTTAATAATGCAGTTTGCCTCTTTATATGAACCTTTTTATTGTAGAAGCATCTCCAGGCTGGCAATGGCCTGGGCCTCTTCCAGTCTATGCAAAACTGTATGTATAAGCAGCTCTCCATGTAGTCAGAGTCCCTAGTGAGCTATCCACCCAGCCATAATGCTGTGGAGGTGGAAAAGGCACAGGGCAACAAGGCTCGCAGAACTGATGTGACTTGCCTACAGCCACACAGCTGCCGAGAACAGGACAGGAGGCGAAACCAGAGAGCCTGACAGCAGGCTATGTGCACAGCCATTTCATGCAGCAAGGAACACGGACCATCAGCGGCGAGGCCTTGGGATGACTTCTGGCTTGGCCGTGCACAGAGCATGCCCGTAAAGTAACCTTCCCATTAATCTCTCCACAGTCTCCTCCAATCGGGAAAAGTGGGGGACATTTTAAAAAACAGAGATTTCCAATGGGGATGAAAAGAACTCTAGGGTCAGCCTGGCCCAGGAAAAAAATGTCGTCTTTGCAGTTAGGTAATCAGGATCCATTTAGTAGATATTAAATAATAACGTTCATAGTATGTTATTATTTAATATATTTAATAGTATGTGCCAGGCACTGTTCTGAGCACTTTATGACTATTAACTCTTAATCCTCACACCAACTCCATGAGGCAAGTAATAGCAATATTATCCCATTTGACAGGGGAGGAAACTGAGGCACAAAAAATGTTTTCAAGTTGCTGAAGGTCACAGAGTTATAATAATAGGGAGCGGGATGGCTGGGGTTTGAACCCTGCCTCCAGAGCCAGAGCCCTAAACCAGTGTGCTCTATTGTCCACTCCTGTGAGCTGGATCCCCCTGGTGAGGCACAACTAACTGCCGTTTACTTCCCCTAAAACCAGCTTAAGCAAATCTCAGAAAGGACCCCGGGCCTAGCACTGCAGGCCTTGGTGGCCACTCACTAAGCAAGCGTCTCCTTGATTTTCTCCTTCCAGGCTCACCTCTCCGGGCTGAGGCCATCCTGGTGCCCCCGGTCCATGACCCACCTTTCCCAGGCTGGTACAGAAACCCTCTCAGGTCAGCCTGCCTGGATTCTATTTAGACATTCTTCTCGGCAACAGATAATACTAATGCTTCCCCGAGTGAGAAGCAGGTACAAGTTTACCCCAAATGTCAAAGGACAAGACAAATGAGGGTCCCGCAAGGCACTCTTGTCCCACCCTGCAGCTGGCCACCCACCGGCTGCCCAGCTAGCCCTGACCCCACCAAGTGGGATTCTCTCACTCTCCAGGTCATCACTTCTCATTCCTCCTCTGGGAGGGGGTAAAGGTTGGCATTGGGTGGAAGACAAATTTCAAGGCAGACCTCTCCATTGGTCAGAGACTGCACCCAACTAGAGGACCGAGGAAGTTCAAGTTCACTGAGCATCTCCTGGGAGCAGGTCTCAGGGGTGGTATGTACCTACTCAGTTTTCTCATCCATGAAGTGGAGGTACCTACTGCACAGGGCTGTTTGGAGATGAGATCAAATGAAGAGACGTTTTATATGAAAAAGGACAGTCTTTGTCACTGGTCCCCTCACACAATTAGCTCCCTGTTGTGCCTTTTCTTAGAACTGACCCTAAATCAGAAACAAAACGTCAGTCAACGGGTATAAAGAAAGCCTGTGAAGCCCTCCCTAGGGCAGCAAGAGGCCTTGGAAAGAGCCCAGGCCCGGGCCTGTCCCAGTTCAGCCTGTCACTTGCTGTGTAACTGGGCAAGTCCCCTCTCTACCTATAAATATGACAGCACTAATAACAACAACAGCAAAGATGTCTATAGCACTTGCTGTGTGCCGGGCACTGTTCCAAGGGCTTTCGTAGATTAACTCATTTAAATAACATAAATAAGATGAAGCCTGGGTCTCCATGTTTAGTCCCAGCTCCGCCCGTCAGGAGCTAGCAGGCCTGGCCGGCTCCGTAATTAAGAGAGGTGTTAATGGCCCTTATCTGCTCCCAGATCCTCAGGACAGATGGAGTCCAGCTCTCGGTTGTCAGCACCAGGCACTGGGGGTCTCCGCGGCGTTGTGGTGGGTCTTTCTCCCTGAACCCAGGGTGATTGATGAGGTGTGGGGGCAGCAACTGGACGAGGAACAAATGAGAGAGCAAATGGGGCAGGGTGATTAACCAGAGGCGCTGGCCGTGCTCTGCGGCCTCCCCAGAAGACCCTCGCTGGACGCCTTCCAGACCTGATACACGATCCTCCCTGAGCCCCCGGCCAGCTGGGTCTTCTCATTGCAAACCTGGCCCAAATGGGAAAACACTTTGCAGTGGCCTCTCTCCTCATGTTTTCAGATTAGAGGGAGACAATGGATTTGCTAAGGGACAAGATAAAGTTTGTTTCATGTATTACATCAGGTCCGATTGCTAACAGCCTGCCCCCCACCTCCCTCCCACTCTGTCCTGCTGCCATCCAAGACCACTTACTTTCGAGAGGAGCCACAGACGCTGGTCCCCCCAAACCTTTGTCCATGCTACCTGGAGCACTTCCCGCTGTTCTCCAGCCAGCCAGCTTTTTGTCCTGTATGACTCCAATCAAAGGTGACTTCCACAGCCTCCTAGAAGGTTCTGGGCCCCTCCTCTGCAGGCTCGCAGAGCCATAGACTTAGTTGGAATCCTAGCTCTCTTAGTACTGAGTCCTAATCACCTGAGTATATGTGTTTGCATGCAAAAAGCTCTTGTCATTCAAGACCAGGGTTCAAGTCCTGATTCAATGTTTACTACCTGTGTGACCTTGGGTAAGTCAGTTAACCTCCTTTAGCTTTTGTTTCCTTGTCTATAAAATGGGGATGACTATGTGTACCTTGGCCAGCTGCAGCAAGGAGTGACTGAGACCATGGAGGGGATGGCAGGACAACATCTGTTCAGTGTCACCTCCCTTAAATGACCTGCCCTGGGCCATGAAAGAAGACGCATTTGGGAATCTTGTATTTAGGAGATTCAGACTGAGTATGGTTCCCCCTGCCTCATTCTTTAGAATAATTGTTTTTATTCTATTAGTAAAGGGTTTTGGCTGCTGAGTTCTATTTTCTCTCGGGCTCAGCCCTTCCCAGTCAGCTGTACCAAGTGGTCAGAGTGGACTTGGGTAGCCACCAATTAGATGTAGCTGAGAGTAGGCATGTCCTTGTAATTTGTTGGTCACTGAGCTAGGTGCTCCTCATGCCTTTTGTATTATCTCTGAAGTTGGCTTCCTCATTTTATAGGTGACAAAACAGAGGAGCAGGCAGTCTGCCCCTCCGTGGCTGCATGACCCCGGAAAAGTCGCCTCTGCTCTCAGAGCTCCTCTTTGTCCGCGGGAAAGTGGGGAGGACATGGTGCTTGGCCGCTGTGAGGAGCAGATGAGAGGGTGCAGGTAGTGGATTCGGCCAGGTGCCCCGTGTCTGGGAAGCCTGTGGCCAGTGCAGGCTGCCACTGTCATTGATAAAACCGAAAGTCAGCCCTTGGTGATGTCAGCCCCTCTCCACCTACCTCAACCCCGAGCTTTAAAGTTTCTGCTCGGCCACAGCCAATGCAGGTTCCTTACATTTCCCTCACTCTCTCACCGTACCAGCTTTCACCCGCGCTGTTTCTTCCGCTCTCCACGGCTGGCCACCTCCGGCTGTTCTCAGGCCTCAGATTAAATGTCGCCTCCTCCAGGGGGCCTTCCCTGTTGCGTCAGGCTGAGTTGTGTGCTCATCCTATGGGTAGCCAAAGCTCTCCCAGTCATTTCATTTTAGAGGTAATCAGGTAGTTTATCTGCATGGTTAAAAAATAGAAAGAACATAAAATGGCATATGAGGGAAGCCTGGTATCAAACCCTGGGCCATCCAACCCACCCTTATCACCCCAACAAGTTGCCATTTTTATTTGTTTCATGAGTATCTTTTTAAAGTCACTTCAGGCAAATAAAACTATGTATTCTTACTCCCTCACCCCCACATGAAAAATAGCACCCAGACACTCATTTCTCACCTTGCTCTGACCACATCACGCCCTACCTTGAAGATGATTCCTTATCAGTAGGCAGAGCACTTCCTTATTCTTTCCTACGGGAGCTAACCATTCTATTGTATGGAATTTACGTGATCAGTCCCCACTGATGAAAGCCCAGGCTGTATACATGTTATGTTATAAGTGTCATAGGATACATTCCCGGAAGTGAGAAAAAGGCAGTTATAACGCAATATCTCCCCTGGTTCAAACAGTTCAAACATAAGCCTCATAAGGACAAGTACATCTGTCTACACCAAGCACGGGGCAGAGGGCCGAGGCCCCCGCTGGGGCAGTGCACCCCCCACCCCCCGGCCACACAGCCCCACTTAGAAAGGATACCATAAGCAGTGCTTTCCTCTTTTCAACCCTTAGACCCAGAAGTGATGCTCAATGGAATTCCTCATTGCATTCCCCTAAAAACTAGTCCTGCAATACCCAGAAGCACCTCAAAATTCCAGGAATTTATTTATTCAAATGCTCATGTCAGGTCCAAATACTAAGTTATCAAGATGCAAAAAATTGAATTTCCAACAAGGCAGTGAGGATGAGGGGCCTTTGAAGTTGGCCTGGTTCTCTGCCATTTGCCTACTCCTCTCAATGCATTCTCAACCATGCAACTTTGGGAATATTCTGTGATGATATTGCCAGCTCTGCAAAGAGCAGTGTCATTTATCAGTCACCAGGTCAATGGACTTGGGAACCATTCCATTCTCTCTCCTGTTTTTTGCTCCTTGGTATCATCAGTCTTCAAGTCCTGTCAAGTACAGCTCTTCAAAAAACCTCATGTCATAGGTGCTCCATCTCCACAGCTTCTGCATTTTTTTCTGAACTACTCCAATGGCCTTCCCTGAATCTTTCCTCCGTTAAAGTATAGTGTCATTTTCAGACAGCTAAAATAAATGACTGTCATACTAATATAAAGTTAATATGTGTATTAAAGAGTTATCTAACTCATGAGTGAGGGAAGCCAGCTGATGGTAACACTGGTTCAGAAAGTTTAAAGAGAGCTGAATATTGATAGCACATAAGCACTGCAGAAACAATATTGGGATGGATTTCTTGTCAGGTCCAAAATAAGTTAATGTCCTTCAGGACAATAAGAACAGAACTGTTGGAATTACGCTCTTCTATCTGAGAGAACTGATTTGTCTCTTTCAGACAAGAATCCACAAATCAACATGGAATTTCAGAGCCTAGGCTTTAATCAGTAGTAAATAATATGTCCCACAAAAGTATGTTCCCATAAAGCAACAGTTGGCAACCACCTCCTGTTTTTGTAAATAAAGTTTTATTTACACCATTCATGCTCATTTGTTTACATACTGCCTTTGGCTGCTTTGGGGCTGCAATGGTGTTATTGAGAAACTTCAATGGAGACCACATGGACCACAAAGACTAAAATATTTACTATCTGGCCTTTTACAGAAAAAGTTGTCAAATTAAATAATGCTAGGGCAGGCCTGCTAGACGCTGCTCTGGCACAGCAGTGAGGAGGCATGCAGACCTCTCTGCCTTATCTCCATGGTGGGGATGATGTTTTCTTACATCTCTTCCACTCTCACTTCCCTGTCAACCATTCTCCAAAATGTTAGCAGGGCGATCCTTCAAAATCACACATCTGACACCTTTCCAAGTCCTTACCACTTGCTAGTTCAATTGACCTGGTTTGACTCCCTGAGCCCCTCCGACCTTGACCTGTGTGGAGGCTCTACTAGGACCGTCATTGGCTCTGTCATCAGCAGGACTCAGTGTTCCCACATCTCGGGGCAGCAAGAAGACTTTGAGCATTCTTGGTTTGAGGGAACGGGGCTAAATAAAAAAGGATTAATACCAACTACTCCTGAAGCTTCTGGGGAGAATTAAAGGGGAAACTTGTTTATAGGGCTTGACACCTGGTAAAGAGCTCAATAAATGAGAGCTTATTCTCTTACAGGCCACTTACCTTGTGTTGGTCCGAAATGAGGATCGTGCTCCTGGAAGGGAGAGGGAGAGAGGAAGAGAGTGGGAGCTGGGGGTAGATGGGAAAATAATAGTGAGGACAACATCTGCTTTCTATTCCCCAGACTCCGGGGCCCAGGCCGCACTCCTGGTATAACGTTTCTTCATTCCGTATAAACAGAGAGGATGATTCTCGTAATCTCGGCAACAAAATACGCAGGCATAAAAATGGGTCATATTTTACTTTAATGAGAGAAATGAAGGCCTGTTTCCTTCGCAGAGAGAAGCCTGGGTTGTTGTAATTAACACCAAATGGGCCTGAGGCTGATCTCTCAAATGATGAAGAGGTTGTTGGGATTGGAAGAAACCTGGGGCCTCTGGAGCTGCTGAAACATTGCCAGACCTCCATGACTCCCATCTCGAGCCTTCTCTTTGCCAGCCCCTTCCAGGCAGCTGCCAGCTCCTGAAAAACAGGGGAAAGAATTAACTCCCATTAAGCACTTACATGCTTTTGTTAGGCACACACACGTGCACATGCATGTGGGTGCAAGAACACACACGCACATACACACGCAGAGAGATAGAGAGAGACAGAGACAGAGACAGAGACAGAGAGAGAGAGAGATCCATTTCCTCTCCATTTTCCAGATTAAAAGACTAGGGCTCAGAGAGGTGAAGTAACTTCCCAAGATCTCACAGCATGCAAGTTAGGGGATCTTTCACACCCTCTGGCATTAACCTCTCTTTCAAATCTCATCTGTCCCTGTAACAACCCCTTTGGTGTCATTTATAATCCAATCACGTGGGACCACTTCCAAATTCCCATGTACACCTGACTCCCTGCTTGTTCGTGGGCTGGTGTCTCAAACTAACCACCCTCCTTCTCCTTCTTAGCTGTTGAAATCTTGGCTCACCTTTCAAAAGTCAACTCAGAATTAAACACAGCAGGGATGAGCGGCATAGAGCAGGCTTATGGACACTGGAATCACCCAGACCATGTTCAAATACCAATTCTGCCATCTAATTCACCTCCTCTCTCTGAACCCCAGTTGCCCCTTTGTACAGTGGGGCTAACAACACAGAGGCATGACAAAGAGTAAATGACTTAGCGAATATAAAATGCCTTGCACAGAGCTCTGAGATAGTACTTGCCTTTCATACCTCTTGGTTGGAAACATTGGCAATATTGCCAACCACCAAGAAAGAAACTTAAACAATCAAGGCATTTCAAAGATATCCTCTCATGATGAGACTATCACTATCACTACTACTATATGCCCCAACTCACTCCCCCTGGCTGGAGAGGCATTCTCCCAATGTGCCTAAGCCTACTTGCCCATCTTTGTTTGGGGACCACTCCAAGGACCACCTTGGTGCCAACTCCCAGAGTTAGCCCTGGACTGCTGACCCTACAGTTATGACAAACAATTGTCAATACCAAATAGGTTATCTGACCTGTAGAACAGCAAAAGTACAGTGACGATGATAAGTTCAAACTATTGTTTCCCCTTTTATAAGACTTCCTTCGTGGAAATAAGCTGATATGCCAATATGAACAAAAAAAAGGGGGCGGGGAAGGAGAACCTAGGAAGATAAAATGGGATGGACACTTTAAATATCAAGATTTAAGGAGACAATTCCAGGGGGATTCTACAAATAATGATCTGAATATGTGCTCAGGATCCTCTCACTGTTTCAACTTCCTGGGAAACATCCATCACCAAAATAATCGTGGTTGGGCTGGTTGTAGCCGCCCAGAGAAGCCACAGACAGCTGACACCTCACATATCAGGAAAGAAGACATAGAATGGAGGATTCATTTATGGCAATAACAAGAAAAAGACCCCAAACCTTACTTAAGACAGCATTGCCTTCCTGGAAGAATCTGCAGTGAAGACCTCAATTATGAGGTCATGAGAAGAAAGCCTCATGAATCCTCTAGGGTAGAGAGGAGAACCATCCCTCCACTGAGCCATGAGTAACTTGAGGGAAGGTCAGCTATTCTCATAGGTGGCTGGGACAGAGGGGAGTGGCAATGTGGGGCTGAGGACACCCCCATTTCCACTGGGATGATAGATCAGAGGCCTCGGTTCCTCACCTGATTTTAACACACTTGTCAGCAGCAACCTACTAGAAAAGGAACATCTCCCTACCTTCCACTGCCTATCAATTTCCCTAACCCAAAAGACCCCAATGCCTGGTGCACATACCCTCCAAGACGAGCATTTAACAGAGCAGATATTATTAAAGGATCAAAAGCCAGTGAAGGAAAGAGACCAGTCCCAACAACTAGAACAGGTGGCTTTTAAGGAGGCAAGATATAGTTAGAATTCTTAAGGAGATATTTTGAAAGCACACACACACACACACACACACACACACACACACACAGTTGTATTCCTTTACATGTCATTCCTGTGTTTTATAATTCAATCGAAAAAAATTTTAACTGAGTGTTAATTTCCAAAAACGACAGCATTTTGGAAAATTAAATAAAGAAAAATGCAAGCCACAATACAGTACAGAAACTACATAAATTAAAAATCATATGTGAAAAGGTAAGAGACATGAAAGACATATGCAGGATATATATTATGTAGGTAATAGAGTTCCAAAAAGGAAACAAGAAACAGATGGAGGAGAATTAATAATGGAAGATAGAATTAAAATTTCACTGAAGTGAGGAAAGACATGAAACTTCATATGGAAGTTGTCTTGAATAGGAGTTATTTCTAAATGACATGCACCTGGAAATACCTTGGCAAAATTACCAAAATCCCCCCGAAAAGAAGAAAAAATAATTATAAGCTTCTTGTGGCAGCCATGAAGATGTGCATCTCAGATACCCTCCTGCAGCAAACCTAGTTACTGATGGTTCCATCTGCCTCCCCTCTGAACCTACCACCAAGTTCACACAGAGGCCATGCTTCCTACAGACTGCTCCCACCAAATGACTGAGCACGCAGGGGTCCTAGGGAAGGCCAGTTCCCGAGAGATGTGGGACTCCTGCCACGGACCATTTTGGCTCAAGGACTCCCCATAGGCCTGGCCAAACCTTTCTTGAGTCTGTGCTGCAGTCGGAGACAACTTTTACGTCAGTGCTCCTTCTTTTCCACTCCCCTTTCACACATTTCACCCCTCCATCATGGTATGAAGAGTTCCCGGCTTTACTTGCTCCTGCTTCAATAAATCTCTTACTTATCTAAGCCTATTTTTGTGTCATCTTGGCAAACTTCAACTAACACAGATAGGTAGATAGGTAAATGTGTGTGTGTGGAGAGAGAGAGAGAGAGAGAGAGAGAAATGATAGATAAAAAGATATAGATAGATGATAGATGTTGGATAGATAGATGATAGACAGACAGATAGATAAAACTAAAAATCTGACTCTGCATGCAACATTGGTAATGGAAGACAGTAAATCAGTCTTTAGATCATTGAGAGAAAAAAATGCATTTCAAGTGTCCTGTATTCTGCAAAGACATCAATTTTAAGTGGAGGCTGGGTTACACAAGTACCAGTGGTACTTGCCAATATTTCCAATTCTCTCTCTGCTTTCCAGGCACTCAAGGGGCTTGGCATTACTTTGCCCCATTTGCAGTTTGGCATGGGGACATTGTTTGGCCAATGAACATGAGCTTGTCACTTCTCAGCAGAAACATTTAATAGTGGTATGTAACTTTCCAGCACTTTCTCCCCTTGCTGCTGTGATCTGGGAAGCGTGTCTGCGTACAGAGGGGCAACACTCAGCTTTCACCTGGTGGACAACCCCCCTAGAAGCTCCCTGGGACAAGCAATGAATTTTATTTGAGCAAAAAGTTGACATGGGAGGCGGGCAGGGTGATTCCTGCAGCGTAAGCTAGTCTGTTCCACTGGTGCAAAGGCCAGGGAAAGAAGTCAGCTCCGTGAAGGCGGGCTTCTGACGGCCCTCTGTCATCCCACCTTGCCCAGGAATGGCGTGAACTACTACTAATTGTATTTTTGTTGTTATCGTTGTGGGTGCTGCTGCTGCTGTTATTTTTATTGAAAAAAATTTAATCGTTAAAGACATCGGAATATGTGTCCATACCCCTAGCTGAGGAAATCAACTTGAGAAGAATTCTAACCTAAGTTTCAAGATAGGGAAGATAAGTATAAGAAAAGGTGGTAGGTAATAAATTTTATAGTATTTTATAGTTAAATCTAAAAGAATGATGAATGTTTGACTGGGAATTGTAATATGAGTTAACTAAGGATTATTGAAACAGAAGAAGCATATTATAAAAAAATACGGTATAGCAAAATGAAAGTTCTGAATTTACTCAGCAAAACCCAGAAGGTGGGGGGAGGGTAGAAAAAATTCCACAAGCGAGTAGGAAAATGAAGAAGTAAAAACATTTAAAGGCTGCATCATTGTGGAGAGCACATGGCCAAGTAAAACACTGAGGGTAGAAAGAATCAGGAAGAGACTGAATTTTTATGTAGCAACACAGAAGTATTTGACTGTAAAGATGGTTAACAATTGCTATGATTAAGATGCCTATTATTTGATCATTTATTCAACAAATAGTTATTGAGCATCTAGTATATACCAGACATTTTTTCTAGGTGTTGGGGATATATCAGTAAATGCATCAGTAAATAAAACAGGCAAGGTTCCTACTCTAATTCTCAGGAGAGAAGCTAGACCATGGACAAGTCATCAAACAAGTAAGATAATTTCAGGTGGTGATAACCACTGTTTATTTTCCTTGGGTAAAGTCTTAGGGAAGAATAGAAACTATTCATGTTAAGCCGAGGAGAGCATGTGTTCTAGGCAAAGACCTAAGTCAGTAATAAGCTTGATAGATTCAAACAATACTTATAAAAGGAAGTTCACAGTGGCTGGAGCTTGTGTGTGTGTCCAGGGAGGATTGGAGGGTCACAATTCCAGTTCACAAAGGATCACATAGAACTTTGCAAGGTTGAGTAACAATGTAAGGTTATTCCGAATGTATTGGGAAGCCACCGAGGAGTTTTAGGAATGGGCATGTCATGATCTGATTTAAGAAGATTGCTGCCTGGTGCATGGAGCAGGAATTGCAGAGGGCAGAACAAGAGTGAAAGCAGGGACGCCAAGTGAGGCATGATGGTGGCCTGGATTAGGTAGTGGCAGTGGACGTAGAAAACAAAGGGCAGATTGCAAAGATGCAGCTAATGAAACTTGCCAATGGATTAGATGTCCCAAGTGAGGGAAAGAGAAGCATTGAAGTTGACTCCATTTTTTTAACTTGAGTACTTGAGTAGAAGACTCAGGGACAACAAACCGGGGCTGGGGAACAGGTAGGTAGTAAACAAAGCAATGTTTAGGTGAGTTCAGTTTGAGATACTTAGCAGCTATCCAGGGGGAGACATACTGAGATACGTGAGTTCAGTGAAAACTCAGGGACAGAGGAGGATATGCATCAGAGATAAGGCCAAAAAAGCACTCAGGCTACGCCACTTCTATACATATATATCTATAGGAACTTAGCGTACGGTAGGTACCCGGTAAGTGGTTACCCCTCCTTTTCTTCTGGGGATGGTTGAAGATGGTCTCCTAGAATGAACACTGGGCCAAGTGTCAGGACACAGGACGATAGCATTAACAGAGGCAGAGCATGTTACCTTTTGGTCCTCAGCTTTCTCAGTGACTATAAAAGAGAAACATCAGCCGTGGGCATCTGGGCCTGTGGTGGGGGTGGGGGATGGGATGAGATTTGCAGTGGAGCACGAAAATACTTCAGGGGATGCTGGGTATGTTCTTTACATCGACTCTGTTTAGGGTTTCACAGGTGTATATACACCTCAAAATTAATTAAATTGTACACTTTAATAAATGTAGATGATTGTGTGTCAATTATACCTTAATAATGCTGATAAAATAAAAAGAAACAATTTCTGCTTTATTTAGCTCCCTGGGTTTTTGGGTCCCTAGGATTAAATAATAATTATTAACAAAACTTGAAGTAATAAAAATGGGCACACCATATGACAAATGAAATGTATTTTATTGCTGGAGACTCTTTGCTTTGTAAATAGTCACTGTCTTATTTGGGAGTGGATAGTAAGAGCTTAAAGATACATGAAAAAATATGAATTTTGCGGGGGAAAACAGACAAGGCAGATGGGAAGGGGACTGTATTAGGGTTCTGCAAAGAAACAGAACCAACATTGTGTGTGTGTGTGTGTGTGTGTGTGTGTGTGTGATTTATTATAAGTTGGTTCACACTATTATAGAGGCTGGCAAGTCCCAAGATCTGCAGTCAGCAAACTGGAAACTCAGGAGAGGTGACAGTGTGTAAATATAGTCCAAAAGTTCAGGCTTGAGACCCAGGAAGAGCCAATGTTTCCATTCAAGTCCAAAGGCAGGAGAAAAACCAGTATCTCGGCTCAAAGGCAGTCAAGCAGGAGAAGTTTCCTTTGCTCAGCCTTTTTATTCTATTCATGCATTCAACTGATTGGATGAGCCCCCTCATTAGGGTGGGCAGTCTGCTTTACTAAGTCCACCGATTCAAATGTTCAGTTCACCCAAAACACCTTCACAGACAGAATAATGTTTGACCGAATACTTGGGTATCCTGTGGCCCAATCAGGTTGACACACAAAATGAACCATCGCAGGGACTGTTACTTACTGAGCTGTTTGCAGCAGACCTCTGTCATGCCCCTGTTACAGACAGGACCCACAGGGACAGGGAGTGATACTGCATGCCCAGAACCCAGGGCTGCCAAATGACAGAGTTGGATTTAAACCTCATTTCACCTGAGCCTACTGTACCAAGCTGCACTTCATAGAATTCCCAATTTCAGAGTTATCCAGTCCCCATCCCTCGTTTTACTGAAAAGCAGAGGTGAAGTGACACCGAGGTGATACGCCTCATTATTGAGGGTCTCCAGCTTCTGTCTAGTGCACTTTCTGCCACACCCCACCACCCTGCTCTGTCTGGCTTTTACTTGGAACCCGACTCCATCTTTGGCCACGTCTCCCAGCCCACCACATGATGGAGAAAACGTCTACTCTGAGATCATGTTCTGCCCTTAAGGCCTCAAGAACTTTAGAGGTTTCCACAGGTGAGCCTCATTCTGCCCCCTCACCATTTGCAGCGCCCCCCCACCAACCCCCCGCCTTCACAGACTGCCCTGCTCAGGGAAACCCAAATATTTCACAAGCAGGCAATTAACACCTCTTTTTCTTCGCTGGTGGAAAAAATGATGCTCAGACTTCCTGATCGGGAGTGTGGGGCTGCCTACTGGGGTAATCTCCGCTGTAGGAGGCCAGTCACCTTTGGGAAAACTCATTTCTCTAAGGCTATAAATGACTGGATCCCAGGAGGCTCCAGAGGAGAGATAGGGGAATAAAGCCAAGCAGGGGAAGGGAAAGAGAAGAATGCTTTACCAGGAAGATGGTACCCCAGGGAAAACCCACTGTCAGCCCCTGTTGTAAGCGACTCAGGTTATCTCAACTATCAGAGTCACCCAATGGGGTAGGCACCTTTTTGCCCCATTTTATCGATAAAGAAACTGAGGCACAGAAGTGTTAAGTGACTTTTCCAAGGTCACACAGGTGATAGCTGTGAGGCCCATCTTTGCCTTCATCAGTGCAACTTCAGAACCTGTGTACTAACTCTTAGAAGTATACAAAGCATACGTCCACCAATTATCTTATTTATTTGCACAACGTGCCTGTGAATTGGAGTTTGCTATTTGTCTGGGTCTCCTTTCTTCTAAAATGAAGTTCACAGAGTGGAGAGAGTTACCCAAGCCCACACAACAAATCAGTATGGTAGACTCATCAGCTAGGGGAAATACTGATTGATTCATTCAGAACATGTTTACTGAACACCCACTCTGAGCCAGGCAGCTGTGCCTTCAGGCAGCTATAGACTATCAGGGGATAATGGTCATATCAGAGTTTTGTGTTACTTTATTTTATTTTTATTTTATTATTTTTTATTGAGGTATAACTTAATTCAGTAAAGTGCACACTTCCAAGTGTACATTTCAATAAATGTTAAATCATGTAGGCTGACCAGTTGTACCATTATAAACAAACAGGAAACAACGGTCCTGGCCCATTTCAAAGAGTATGTATGGTCAGCCTAGTCTCATTGAGCTAAATTGAAAGTGTCTCCGTAGGCTGACCTTATGTGCGATTTGAAATGGGACAGCGCCATTATCTTCTGTCACATTTAAAATGGGGCATCTGGTCAGCCTAGCTAAATGTGAAGAGATACACACACACACACACACACACACACACACACACACACATAAATATGCATGTGTGTATAACTACCTTCTGAATCAACATACAGACTATTTCTAGCACAACACAATGCTTTCTAAGGGTCATGGTTTCCAAGGGTCATGGTTATTCTGACCTCTTTCATTATGAGTTGGTTTTGCTGTTTTTCACCTTCATTTAAATGAAATTCTATAGTGAGAATGCTCTCAGACGTGGCTCTCCTCACCTGACATTCATTCATGTTTCCTGTGTCATTCTGAGTACTTTGGGTCGCTGTACCATATTTTATTGTATGAATACACCACGAACTGCTGATTTGTTCTCAGAGAAACCTACTCTGAGACAGAGATTAGCAAGCAGTGTAGTTACTAGGAAGTGCCCTTGGGAGGAAAGCTGTGGAAGGAGGGACAGAAAGCAGGATCCAGAACAGGGAGAAGTCCAGAGCTCAGTACAGACTCAAGGACTGCCCCAGCCAGCCTCTCAGAGAGCTCAGAAGCTAAAATGGCCTTTCTTCGCCGTGCTGCGTGGATGTGGGCTGCCCCAGGAAAGACAGCCCGGAGCAAGTCGGCTCTCTGCAGCCAAGGCAATTCTGTAGGGCTCGCAGGTTGTCTGCTGGCAGCATTCCCAAAAGCTAGGGCTACAAATCCCACCTTGAAAGGGCATCTGGGCAGCCCATGACCATGACCACCATATTTCAATGTATTTTCCCATTCTCCTATTAATGGACATTTGGGTGGATTCCAGTTTGCATTATGAATAATGTTGTTATGAAAATTCTTATAGATGTATTTTGATGGACATCACCACTTGTTTCTATTAGACATATAACCAGAACAGAATGGCTGAATCAGTCATAGAGTATATATCAAATTACACTCCTACCAGCAATGTTATAAGAGTTTCAGTTGTTCCAGCTCCTAACGTTAAAGTTGCTTTAATTTTAGTCATTTCATTCTTGTGGGTGGGTATTTAGTGGTATTTCATTATGGTTTTGATTTGCATTCCCTGGACTGACTAAACACATAGCCATCAACTATCCACCTAAGCTCATGTCTGGTCATGATGGAGCCAAATTTGAACCCAAGGTAAATTGATTCTAAACTACTATGTTTCTCCCTGTCCGTCATGTTGCCTCCCTCTGTACCAGGCAGTGTCTATGTCCAAAGACTGAACTATTTCTGATATAGACATTGACCTAGAACCAACCATAGTCCATTCCTTCCCACAGCTGGGGGTGTGGTGCTTATTAGTGAACTTCTGGGGCAGACGCTGCTTGCTGCTTTTCTGCTTGACAGGCAGGCCTGCTCTTTCCTTGTTCTCACAGTTTCTGATCGGGTATCTGGCAGCTTCCTGCTTATGGAAGAAGGCAATAAGATGCAAAATATGCCAATGGGGCTGCTGAGACTTATTTCAGGGTCTTTGATAATGTCATCAAACAGTCGAACTGACTAACCCCAGAACCTCTCCTTGTTCTAACGTTCAGAACTATGAAAGGACAAGTTTTCTTACCATGTCAGCTATTTGAGGTCTACTGTTACTTACAGCCAAAAACATCCTAACTCTTCCCTCCCCACACCGCCACTAAACTGATCAAAACTTTTGTTCCTGGCTTCTCCTTACAACGTGGACTGACGAAAGATACAGAAGCCTTCTTCTTACAATATGTATAATAACACAAATTATTTTAACTCTTCTGCTGAGCAACTCTGAGGTAGGTATTATTGCTATCTCTATCTTATAGATGAGGAAACTAGAGAATCTAATCTCTGCATCCTGAGCGCATGGATAGCTCAAAGAGGTCTTCCAAACAACAACCCCAGTTTTTCAGAAACAAGAGCCAAGACCTAAAGAGAGGAAGTATTTTGCTTGTGGTCACACAATCAGTAAGTAGAACAGTTGAAATCTGATGGACTGAAATCCATGATCTTTTCTCTTCAGATTGCTGCACAAACCAATTCTTCCCTTAAAAGAAATTTAGCACATGAGTGTTAAAATGGGCACTTTGGAAAGTCAGGGTACCCAGGCACTCCTGGTTTTAACTGCTCTATAAACAGTCCTCTGCTTCCGAGGGTGCAAGTCTGAATGTCTCCTGCAGGTCTCACAGAGGACACCAAGGAGAACGTGAACGCAATTCCACATCCAGCACTCATAAAGTTAGCACCTTTGTAGAGATGGACAGTTTGCCTAGAAGCTGGAAACTCCCTAAAAGCCAGGCCTGCTGTGCAGAGAGAAGAACTGAGCTGAGCTCGGGTTCCTTCTCCCTTCCTCTGGGCTGGGGCAGAGGAAACCAGCCCCGGCCCATGCACCACATTTCACCAGCCAACTTCACAATCTCACCTGCTGCCCCTAAAGTTAAGTTGACCCTTCTGTTGTAGGAGTCTTACTGGGAACATTTAATGCAAGGGGGTAACAGAGTAGTTTGGCCTACTGAGAGAAGAGTGAAGGAGCCCCCTGCAGAGGAAGGTAGACAAGAGGGCAGGGACCACCCCACGCAGGAACTCTGTGGGCTTTGTTAAGAAGTTTGGACTTACCTCAAAAGCAAATGCAAGCCATTCAGTGATTTTCAGTAAGAAGCAATGCAAGATCAGATCTGGGTTTTAGAAAAATTACTCTGTGACCAAGGTGGGAGGTTGGGAAGGAAAAAGAACGGAGCAGGACTAGAGGAAAGGGGGCAATCCCCCGGGCTGCTTGGTCAGTAAGGAGCTCCCTGCCACTGGGGTAGGCACACAGAGGTAGAGAGGCTGGAGGGAAGATGCCTAGGAAGGATTCGTGATTGGACTAGCGCACGCCTGAGGCCCCATCCAGCTCTGAGACACCAAGGTTCGCAGGGAGAAAACTTCCCTTCCCCAGTCCGACCTCTACTCCCCCAAGTTCAC
Source organism: Lyroderma lyra (assembly GCA_004026885.1). Lineage (NCBI taxonomy): Eukaryota > Metazoa > Chordata > Mammalia > Chiroptera > Megadermatidae > Lyroderma > Lyroderma lyra. The sequence goes on from PVJL010004098.1 coordinate 24,157, forward strand.
AGGCTGTGAAACTGGGAGGTGCCATGGACGAAGGTGGGTCTGGGGTTGAGTCCAGGCCTGAGTAGGTTTCTGTCTCCATGGCATATTTGAGGTCCCTCAGCCAGGGCCCCCCATGGGGACAAGGGGTGGTTCCATGTTGTTGTACAACAGCTCATAAATCCAGGAATGACAAACAAAGGGGATTCTGTTGCAGGTAAATACCATTTGAAATACAATCTCTATAAGAGCTTTATGTTTGTCATGAATTTTATAAATTGTTGCAGTAATTAACAGGGCATAAAACAGGCTTCCGACACCATCCAGGAAGGCCTTCCTGAATGCTTCATTGTCAGATGCGCCACTCCGGCGCGCAGAGTGGCGGTGCCCTGGGTGACGCTGGGTGTGGGACGAGGGCGGGGGGACGCAACCCTGGGAAAAACACCTCCACTCATGGGCGGTAGTTTAATGGGCTCATTTCAGGTGGCTTGGAGAACGACATAGAGATTTACCTCCTGGCCCTTCCCTCAATAAATTAGAATGCGGCCTGGAGGCTGGGAGACAATCAGGACCTTCCTCTGTACTCAGCCAGAGCGGGGCGACGCGAGCCGCTCTCTCCCTCGCTGCGGGTGCACCCGGCTGGGGATTTCCCCACTTTTTCCACTTGTTTTCTTTCTCCCTGGGAAAACCATCCAACGCCTTAGAGAAAATAAAGAGCCCGATTCATGAACACAGTTTTAATTTCTTTCTGGAAAATAGTACCTTCTTGAAGTCTCCAATGACCCAGAGGACGGAGTCGGAGCCCTGCTGCCACCCTGGAGGACGCGGGCTCCTTCCCCACAGCTTTGCAGGATGTCAGCAGACAGTCAATAAACGCGGTGTCCTGGGCACCCCCTTCTCGTGCACTTTTTAATGAAAACGTATTTCAGGCAGACAAAGGGTGTAACTGGGATAAATAATATTTAGGAACCCACTTCCTAGCTGAAAATGTAAAGCATTACAGATCAAACCGAAGCCCCCTGGACCCTCTCTTACTTTCCAATGACATGTCCTGGGGGATTTTTAGCAGGAAATGATGTGGTCAGACGAGATTTGGGGGGGCTCACTCTGACAACTGTATGGATTGGAGAAACCAAGGCTGAACACAGAGGCCAGATTAGAAGTGTGTTCAATGATCCAGACCAAGCACGACCAACAGCCCTGCAGCTCCCACTCTGTACCCCTTAGTGCTAAGCATGGACAATCAACAGACAAAGTAATAATGACATCTAACACTGGGCTCTCCCCTTCAATTTACCCAGTATTTTTTTTAACTTATTTACTCACCAAATCCTCTCCATATCTCTCTTTTTTTTTAATGTATATCTTTTTTCTTTTATAGCTGACATATTATTATATTAATTTCAGGTATACAGTATAGTGGTTAGACATTTCTATAACTTACAAAGTGATCTCCCAATTTTATATATGAGAAATGACACTCAAGGGGATTAAATAATTTCCCCAGGCTCATACTGCTGGTTTTGCATTCTCACAAAGGCCCCTAATGCTTTTTCCCTTGATCTTGTGTCCATATGATGCCTAGGACAGACCAGGCTCTTAGATAGTCTGTGCTCTGTAAATGCTCAGTGCATAAATGAATCACTCTTACTACACATCCTCCCTTGTTCTATGGAGACTTATTCACATATAGTCCAGCATCACTTTTTGGCATTTATACGAGGACTGTCCGAAAAGTATTCAGGCATGTAATATGAAAAATAGAGGCATTTATGGCTAGATTTTTTCCAGACAGCCCTCATATATGTAAAATAATGAACAATAATATATTTCCTAACTTGTTAGGAAACTCCTTGAAGGATCAGAGCTCATGTTTTCTATCTTCAGGCACAAAGTAGGAATTCATAATTATAACTATCTAACAAGCACATAGACTTCTGTAACCAGAAGGGGTATTTGTGGCCATCTGGTTGAATTTCTTCATTTTACATATAAGAAAACTAAGACTTGGAGAGAAAAATAATGCCTGGTCAAGGTCCATAGAGTGAGTCAGGAAAGCTGCACGGATGTGGAGTACTGTCTCTCTCCCAATTCTTCAGCCAGCAGTTATTGAGAAACCCACTGATGTGCCAGTCTCCTGGATGGGCACTCAGACACCGCAGGCAACATGACACAGTCATTGCCCTAAAGAGCTCATATTCCGGAGGTCCCAGGGGCTTAGCAGACAGCCCCATCATAGAAGAAAATGGGGAAAGGTAGAGTCCTTTGAGAAGAGGAGAGCCCACGTCCAAAAGAAATTCATTCAAGTTCCATTTTTATACTCTGTGTTGACAACACACACCACATCAGAAAGCAAGATTTGACCGTGTGGCCACTGAGGCATCAGCTGTGAGCCCCTGGTCTGCCTAAAGAGACAGACAAGTAAAAAAGTACATGTCCGTCGTTCCACACCTCTCAGGGTAAGTCAGAGTCCCTGCCATGGCAACCATTAATAACCACACTGCAGATGCATCTTAGAGGCATGAGGCCCTATGGAGCACAAAAACTTGCATGGGATGTTTCTGCCACAAATCTCACATTCCACCTGGAATCAAGTATTGAATGGTCACCTTCCAAACAGCAATCTAGAATCACAAATGCCCTTACCCTTGATTCAGTCATTGCCCTTCTGGGATTTCAGTTCTAAAGAAGTAATCCTCAATCTTGGAAAAGCACCCAAGACGGTCATTGAACTGTGATTTCCAATGGGGAAGAACTGGGTGCAGAAATAATAAGCATTTGTTAAACTCTTATTATTTAGGTCACCTGTCAGGCACTGTGCCAAAGTACTTAAATTGCTCTCTCATTCTCATTAGTCTTCACTAGCAACCCTATACAAAAGCATTGTTGTCCCCATTCTATTGTTGAGGACACTGAGGCTCAGAGAAGATAATTAACTAGTCTGAGTTTGTGAAGCTAGTAAGTGATGGAGATATAAGACTTATGCCAGGGCCAAATAACAGAACAACTACATAAATGTTTCTATTCAAGGTAGTGTTATCTAATTTTTTAGAATATGTTTATGAAACTACCTATAGTATCCACAAGAAAGAAAAAAGTAAAAGGAGTATTTGAAATTTGTATGTTTGTGATGACAACTACTGTTGTATGTAAGTAAACACACACACACACACACACACACACATACGAGTGAGAGAGGTGGGGAAAGAGAGAGAGAGAAAAGAATATAAACCAAAATATTATCAGTGTTTTCCATGAGACAATAAGATTAGGATGGTTTTTTTACTTTGTGTTTCAATTTTTCAAACATTTCAGCAGTATCATGGTAAATTATGTGGGTGATAGAAAACTTACAGTTATCATATTTATTAATCATTTTAATATTGTCTCACATTGCCATTCCATTTATGCCTATGTCCCAGCATAACTATTAACAGCACTCCTTTTTGTTCCCCAGTGTGTCCTTGTTTGGGATAAATTATATGGGTGCGCTAATTAAAAGGAGCTTGGATGGCCAGTTCAGCAACTCGAGGGACAGCCCAAGGGCTGCCGTCCTGCTCCCTTTGACAGCTTCCTGCCAAAACAATAGTATTAAAGGCTTCCTGCTCCAGGATAAAACTCCTATGGCTTTGGCAAGCTATTTAAACTTTTGATTTTACAGATCTCTTTATCTGTAAAATGGGGATAATAATAGTATCAACTCATAAATTTATCGTAAAGATTAAATCAGTTAATATACATAAATATAAAATACTTAGAACAGGCCTCCATCCTAGTAAATATCATGTGTTAGCCTTATTATCATTTTTGTTACCATCATCTTTATTTAACCACAACAACTGTTGACGTCTTTGGCCATTTGTGAGCACCCACTGATCAGTTTCGAGCAGTCACAGAACTAGAAAGGGCCCTAAGTGGTCGTTCAGGTCACGCCCTTGAACCATGTAAGACTGCATTCCCTTAGGTTCAGGATGACAGCTCACTTGGCTTTTATAAGGGTCACTAGAGGGCTTTCTACAGCAGTATCACGGAACCATACAATAAATAACCATGAATAAATGAAAGCAGTCTCACTCCTAAAAATTCATATCTGGTTTGTGACTCCAAACTTTCGGCATTTTGTATGTAGATGATGAGTGTACGTGCATGCCTGTGTTTTATCAGAGATTCTACATCTGAGAGGGGAGGTGGTGCTATTAATATTTACACTGGGGCAATAGGCATGCACAAAGATTGTGTGAGGTCGTATGGTCACGTGGGAATGACACACAGAAAGGAACAGTATGGGTTGTCTCAGGAGCTAGTGGGCTCCCCAGTGTCAGTGCCACCCAGTAAACTTCGTTTGTGAGAGAGAAGCAAGGGTCCCTCTTACTGCAACATGCTGGTGCCTTGGCCAAACAACTTAATAGCAGGGTAGTATTTCAGTTACAAATCAAGAACACTAAGCCTCACCAAGGTCCCTTCCAACTCTGGTTGGCCAGGGAGTTAGGGGAGGGAGCCTCTGAATCTGTGCATTCTATAAAAGGCAGGACATTTTTATGGCCCTGGGGGACAATAGATGTTAACACACCAAAGGTGGCAATATAACAAGTATGCAAAATATCCTGAAGGGTCTTAAATCTCAGAGCAGTGTGGCTGGTGTTGGATTGTCTTCGAGTCCTGACAAGCATAATGAATTGTCCAATACGCTCTCCACCCGGACAGCAGGGAGGAAGTGTGAGCAGGACTACTATGAAGTGTTCCCCTTTTGAAAAGTCGTCTGCTTCCTCCTGAAACCTGAGCTGCCTTGCACACTGCAGGTGAGTGCTTGTGCCCTCTGTGAGAACAATGGCAGCTGATGCGAGCATTTGTAAAACAAAGGTCTTACCCCCAGGGCCATGACCTGCAGTACACAGCCTATGGTGCAGAATATTTGTTCCTCTGATCACTGCTGGTCAGACTGAGAACTGACATCTTGTGTACTGGTCACTCGTCAGGTGACGAGAGGGACTACAGGTTTTCATAATTGGGAGAAATAGTAATACCAATAATAACAGTAATGATTCCTGTTACAATTCTTTCCACCGTTTACTGCGCCCTTACTCTGCAGGTATTTGTGTCGGTTAGGTCCTCTGGGAAGCAGATATTGAGACGAGTTAGGGGTATGAGTAGGATATTGGGCAGAAACCGGCATGGAAAGTCTTCAGGCTGAGCTAAGAGAACTGACACCCCAGAAAGGAAAGCAGAGAAGAGGCAGGATTGGCAGGGAGTGATCCCAACGGCATTGCAGAACTGACACCTGACTCATCCAATCCAATGGGGAGCTCTCAGCAAAAACTGCCCATTAAAGGAGTCCCTCAATGGCCAGGGCCTACGAGCTCCAAGTGATCAGTCACTGCTTGGGGCTGCTCAGGAAGGATGTGTCCTTGGGTCAAAGATTGAGACAAATCCTGGAGAGGCTGCAATTCAGAGGCCTTCTCACGGCCATTGCTGCTACCATATTATTCGTTTTATCACTGATTGGAAAACTGAAGCTCAGAGAGAGAGTCGCCCAAGTACACACAGTCAGGGAGCTGTGACTTTATTTATACAGGCCTGCATTCAAAGGTCTACGGTCTTATAACCATGGAGGAGGCGGATTCCATGGGATGGGCCCGACTTGTGTCCCAAGGAACAAAGGTGACAAGCATCCCTAGGAGATGGTGTTCTGCTGTCCAGTCACACTACCATCTGCTCCCTGGGAAAGGAAGGGGAGGCAGCCTTGAGGCAGCACACCTCTGTCCAGTGTTGGAGACTAACAGATGCACACTGAATGTTATTATACAGACCCACCCTGTGACTTCATCAGAAGCAGGTAGTGGAGCATGAGAGGAACTCAGCCAGGCAGTCCTGAGAGTGATTTGAGCTCTGCCACCCTCCAGAGTCAACAGCATGACATCTCTCGGCCCCTTTGTCTCCCTGGACTCACTCATTTATTAACAAGACTTCACAGAGGGCCCTTCATGTTCTGATCTAGGAACTATGCTGGGGGCTGCAGGTATCCAGTTGGAGACACAGCCTCTGTCCGCTACTGTGGTGAGTGCTCTGAGATGGTGGTGTGTGTACAGACTGAATGGCAGGGCAGCTCTTCTAACCTCCACAACGTGTGCTGAGGGCCTGCGTGGCAGGCTGACAGATACCCAGTTAAGTTTCTGCCTGGTGATGTCCACAGAAGAGCTATGAATGAAGGGCTCAAGGCTAGCTTTCTCCAAATTTCATATTTCTGAACATGGCAACTACACTGTGCCTGTCTTCACCTTGAACTTCTGAACACCCCAGTGTCTGACTGGCTCCAGCCTTTCCTGTTTGGTTCCAACACAACCCATGGCCCAGTACCTATGTTTCAGCACTGTCCTCCAGCCACCTCGACCTGCCTGGACAGCTGAGAGCCTCCCAGCATAAACATTGTGAAACCATCCTTGATGAGGACAGGGCCCAGGACACAATCTTCCTCTGGAACACAGCCCTGAAGATCTCCACCACACAAGTCCGGCCCTTAGCCTACACATTCAACTGGAAAATGCTTCCAGGCAAAAAGGTGTCACTGACTGAGTTTGATTCAGTTTCATGGGCTCTAGAGTACACAGTAGTCAGACCTAAAATGTCTGCTGTTGGGTTGCTAGCGGGGAAGCTCATCTTCACCAGGCGTTGGGAATCTAACTACTGACTGAGTTCTTCAGTACAGGACACAGAGTGATGCAAAGAGCTTGGAGTCAGAAGGACTTGAGGTTCAGTCCCAGCTCAGCCACTTTCTTGTAGGACTTAGGAAAACCACCATGCCTCTCTGAGCCTTGCTTTTCTCAGCTATCTAACAAGAATAGTAGGTTTTAAAGATTAAAGAGCTAATGTACAGAAAACTCTTAGCCACCGTGAGTCACAGGATTATTCTAACATTTTCTGAAACAGAAATACAAAATACCTTGAGCATGGTAGATACAAAACAAATGATGCTTTCTTAAAAGTAGGATTACGCTCTATTTGCCAATAATAACTTTATTCCAAAATAAACCCACAAAATTATTTCTATTTTATAAAACATGTACAGATTCATTATCTTGTTTGATCCTTTTAACCCAGTCAAGAAAAGAGTCCTTGTTTTCATTTTACAGAGCAATAAACTGAGATGTGAGTAACTGGCCTCTGGGTACCTGTTCAAGGTCACACCCCAGTGAAGAAGCTAAATTGTCCACCAGAACTTTTGTCCCACAAACCTGGCACTTTTCTCTGTGTTTTTCTGGCAATATCTTTCTAGCTCTATAAATTCCATGAGACCAGAAATCCCATTTCTTATTGCATCTGGAAACTCTGAGACCTAGGTGGTTAAGGACAGGCCTCTGGTCATACACAAGCCAGAATAAGAGAAGGAACCCAGTTTCTGTCACTGGGCCAGTCCTCTGGACAATTCAGTGAGGGGGGCTTGGCTGTATGTCACACAGCCAGGATGACTCGCACATGCGTCCTGAGAGGCAACTTCAGGATTAATTACATTTGGCAGGTAAGGACAATACAATGTGAGAACGGAAAGGAATGCACCATGGTGACATGTGAAGAGCCCCCACGGCCTCAGGAGCCCTGGGGCGAAGTCCCAGCTCAGGCACTGACTGACATGCTGTGAGACCAGGACAAGTCACTCTTCTCTTCAGGCCTGTTTCCCACATCAGGATTGTCCTACACTTTCCTCAGAAACCAACCACAAGGGCAAGCCCCTCACAATATACACAGAGCTTGCCCTCTTACAGCACTCTGGTCCCAGCTGGCTCTCAGACTCTAGAGTTTCTAGGACTTGAAAGACTAAGAGTTCATGTGACTATTCGGGTCTCCTACCCACAGCCTTCCTGCCATTCAAATATATGGGACCAATTCAGGGGCAATCAGCCTGTTTTCCATTCCCCATCTAGCTCAGAGTGGAAGCCTGATTATAGTTAATACTTTGAAGGTGAAGCTATAAATGGAATCCAAGCCACAGGAGGTGGGGGTGGGACGGAAAAGAGAGGCCACCAGACTGCGAGGGTGGCACATGGGTGACAATGAGGCTGGGATACTTGCATATCCATTGACTCAGATCCTGTGGGACAGAGGTGACTTCCTTGGGGTTGAGGGGCTGCCAGAGTCAGGTGCAGCTGTGTGGTGGGTAAACTCCCACCCCTACCCCACATCTGTCTGAGCCCTGACTCTGTACCCTCTCAGTCCTAATCCTGCCATCTCTCCTGCCAGCTCCCTGGAAGTGCCCATCAGGGCCACCCTAGAGGCTGGTTTCCCAAAGATCTTGCCAGAAAAGCAGACTGCGTTTGGACCCTTTTCTCCCAAGTGTTATTTCATGCTGGAGGTCTTGACAGCATGGAGATCCATCTATGTTGTTGCAAATTCATCTTATGGCCGAGTAATAGTCCATTGTGTAGAGGTACCACAACTTCTTTACCCAATCATCTATCAAAGGACACTTTGGCTGTTTCCATGTCTTGGCCACTGTGAATAGTGCTACTTTTATTTTATCCTTCGGCAACCTATTATCATTAGATTTGTTAATCATGCCAATCATTTGAGTTGTTATTACCACCAACCCTATTTTACAAATGATTAAAATGAGGCAAAGAGAAGTTCAGTAGCTTGTCCAAGGTCATACAGCTAGTAAGTAACAGAACTTTTAGCCGTTATACGACATAGATACCCAAGCTGGCACCTGAGAAGTCAGTGGGAATTCTCCCAAACAGCACTCTCCTCTCTCTCTCTGTTCTGCAGCCTCCTCCTCTGACTGGCTAAAGGAATAGCATTAGCAAAGGCCCAGAGGTGAGAAAGAACACAGACTATTTAGGGTGGCTGGGGAACAGAGAATAGTAACTGATGAGGCTAGATTATAACTGCGAAAGATCAAAGGCATGTTGCAACACCTAGACCCAACATGCCAATGCTTTTAACCTCAATCTAGCCCTTTGGACCTGCCTAAAAATCATCTATGTCCTGTGCCACATGCTCCCACCCTTGCCTACACTACACTCATGGCACAAAGATACTTATGAATCCAAAGTCAAGTAAATGGCAAAGCCCACCTTCAATACACTTCAATCTTCTCTCCAACCCCAGGGATGCCCAGCTCAGAACCTCAGATACCTAGCCCATTTCCTTTTCACTTCTCTGCCTGGCTCTGCCTTCTAGACAATAGCCTGTTGTCCCAGCCCTGAAGCCTATACAGAGAGGTCCCGCCCCAGAGGACTTGCCACAGGATGGGCATGGAGCTACAGGCTCTCTACGCAGTTTACTTAGCCTTCCCAGCTCCAAGTGCAGGAAAGAAATCTTAACCTTGCTAAGCTCAGTTTCCATATGCATGTAAGTTATTTGCCCAAAGTCACAACAGATAGCATATGCCAGAGCTAGAATTGAAGCCCAGGCCTGTCTGATGCCCACGCTTTTCCCTAGGAGGAAGGCTGCACAAGTCAGTAGACTGAGCACTGCAACTGGAGGTCAAGGCCACAGGAAAGAGGGACTAGGCCTTGAGTGCCCGGCTAACGAGATAGGCTTTTTTTTTTTTTTTAGGCCCTATGGAGTCATTGAAAGGTTTCAAATCAGTGGGATCAACATGGACTGATTAGTGTTTTGGAAAAATCATTCTGGCAGCAGCAGGAAGTGAATGGAAAAGGAGAAACTAAACCAGGGATGCTCAAGAGTGTGGTCCCCAGAGAGGCAGCATCAACTTTGCTTGTTATTATAGAGACACAAAGTCTAAAGCCCCCATCCCCACCCCAGACCTGCTGAATCACAAATTCTGGGGATGGGCCTAGCAATTCATTTCAATAAGCCCTGCAGTAGATTCTGATGTCCCCTAAGGTTTGAGAACAGCTGGACCAGAGTTGCATAATCAGTTAAAATTTTATTTAAATACTTTGGAGAAGGTGGGAGTGTAAGCCAGAGCATGGCTCATATTAAACTACTAACATTTGTATTTTATTTAATCGCCATATTTCAGTCATGTATAATCAACAATAATCCTTCAATATATAAAAATTATTCCCATTTCTCAGATGTGAAACTGAGGTTCAAAAAACTTAAAGCAACAGTCACTTATGCACAAGATGACCTTGTAATTTCTTACCCAAACAGGGACACCTTTGAAAGGGTGGAGGTACTAACAATCATCACACAAGATTGACAACAGTCATTGCACTGGGACTGTCCTAGGCAAACCAGAACAGACAGTCAGCCTGGAGTCCAAACCCAGAACCATAGACTCCAACGTCCATGGCCTTCTACAATCTGCCACTGAGAATATGCTTCCATATGTCAGCATGGGGAAGTCAGGGGGGCCTGGGGACTCGTGGTCCTGGATGCTGCCTGCTAGGGTTTCTCCTGGAGGATTGGATGAGAAAGAAGGGAGTGACACAATTCTGTTCCATCTGTTCTTTGTTACGGTCTGGGCAACTTGACCTTTTTGGACTTTATCTCTTAGTCCAAAGCAAAAGCAACGTGCACTTTTATTGGGAAATACTGCAAAAGTCAGAACCAAAAGGAGCATGTGAGGCCGCCCAGGCCCCCCTGGAACACTCCCTTGGCAGCAGCACTGAGCTCTGGCACGCTGCAGCCGACCCCAAAGGCTCTGAGGAGCTCTGTTGCACAGGAGCCCCGGTTCTCACACGGGCACAGGTTGCTACCGCCATCCTGAGTGCTTGTGAGTGCTCAAAAGTTTGCAAAACGCTGTTGCATCTGCTGCCAAGCTAGTTTCCCTCAGGCCTCACACCTGCACCTGCAGGAGGGATTGCACTTTCCCACTTGGCAGATGATGGATCGGAGACGCAGAGGAGCGGAGCAATTTACACTGACGTTGCCAGCCAGGGCTGGCTGGCCCAGCTTGTCTTTCTTTTATAATTGTCTACTCTACCATTTATTGATCTGGAAATAGAAAACCTTGGCAATTTGCTTGGAAGATAGTAAACCTGAACTCACATCATTTTTCTTTCATCGTTAAGAGAAAAAAATTAGGAGTCGGTCTTTAATGGTTAGTTTAAGTCTATTACTATATTATCTCTGGTTTGTTGAAGTGCAAAAACGGAAAAGTTGTCCAGTCCAAATTCTTCTGACTCCAAGGTCATGGTGCAGTCTCACTGTGCCGAGGCAATGATAATGCCTGGGGAAATGGCCATGACCTTGGGCATCTACCATGTGTCAGGCACTGGCTGGCACAGAACATGGGTCACCTCATTTAATGCCTTCCTTCCATAGGTCACCTCATTTAACCCCCTCTCTTCAGATGCAAATCCAGCAGCGAAGAGGGGTCAATGCCATCCTGGGGGCCTCTTGCTCAGTGCCCTTGAATCTGTGGCCAAGATTCAGATCCCAAAGCTAGTGAACAGGGAAGCCAAGGTTACAGAAATCCTGTTCAGTTCTATATAGGCTGACCAGATGTACCATTTTAAATGGGACAGAAAACAACGGTACTGCCCAGTTTCCAAAGGTATGTGTGGTCAGCCTCCTGGCACTTTGAATTGAGCCCACTGAGACCAGGCTGACCATACCTACCATTTGAAACACAACAGTACCATTGTTTTCTGTCCCATTTAAAATGGGACACCTGGTCAGCCTAGCTCTTTATCATGAGTCTTGTTAAATATTTTCTTGTCCTAACTCCTATCCAAGGGAAGGAGAGGAGGGAGAAGACCAGAGATTACTCCACACCTGTCCCCTTTCTCAAACCTCCAGCACTTGCTCCTCCTCCCTCTCTCTCTCTCTCTCTCTCTCTCTCTCTGTCAGCTGATGACTTCTCTTTCTCTTGTCACTGAGACAACAGATGCTCTCTGAAGATAACTTCCACAGCTCACCCCTTCGGGGCTGCCCACTGCTCTGCATCTACCCTGTGTGCTCTGCCATCACTCCTGGCCTGCACATGGTCTTTCCTGTGCTGCTGAGGCCAGCCTTTGCACGGTGACCTAGACCCACTCCGTCACACTGCCCTAGAACATTGATGAAGTGATTGTGTCCTTTCTCTCCTACCCTATCAAATTTCCCACTTGCCTTTCCCATCAGCATGTGAACACCCGGGAAAAACTGCCTCCAAGTAGGTCACTCCCTTAGCTGTTGACAAGGGCCTCAGTTCCTCACCAAACAGCCCTCTTCACACCGGCAGGGTTACGAGAGTGTGCGCACAACACGGTGGCTGGCCTCCCCGAGGGCAAGCAATTCAACAGCCAGAGTAGGGAGGGATCTGTGACACCTCGAACAACCTAATTTTGGAAGTCACATAGGATAGGGGAATCAGGCTGCACCAATTGGAGGGAGAAGAATCAAGGAATCTATAAATCTATTTTAAAACTACGAACGAACACCAGAAATGCCTGTGAAGAGTAGAGTCTGGGGTGGCCGGGGTGGGGCGGGGGGCAGGTGGCATGTGTGTTAGGTAAAATGCCCTACCTCAATTCAAGCTTCTATGTCCTAGAGTTAGATCAGCATTCTGATCGAATGTGTTCAACACTGCCGAGTGCATTTAGCTCATATCTGCAAATAGTTGGGTGTTGCAGCACTGTAAGTGCTCAAGCCAGAGGGAAACTTCCAAATCATTGAGCCAACTTCCTCATTTTACAGAAGGGAAAACTGAGGCCCACAGACAAGCAGTGACTTTCCCAGGATAACCCTGTGAGGCAGTGGCCCAGCTCTACCCAGGAGCCTGATTTCCTAACTCTTGAGCAGAACTGCTCCCAATATTCCATACAGGGCTATTTGTAATGGGGCCTTTCCCAAAATCAGGTTGAGATATCCTAAGAAGAAAATGAGCTCTGTTTGGGGTGATTTCAGGGAAGATTAAAAAAAAGAGAGAGAAGAAAGAAAAGAAATTGAATTTGGGGGATTGTCAGGACCTGCCAAGACCCTGAGGCCCTTCTAGGCCTGATACCAGCTGCCCTGCTTCCAGGCCATGGCCAAGGGTGAGGCTGGCCAGGAGGAAAGGGAATGGAAATGTGCCCCCAGCTGCCTCCCAGCCCCTCCCCGCAGCCCAGGCAGTGATTGCTGCCTGTTGACTGAGAACATTGACCAGAAACCCCCTAATATACGGCCAGTCCTTCTCAGCAACTCAGAAACACAGGGACAAGCTCCAGTCAGGAGTATAAAACGATAAACAGAACAAGGTAGCTAAAAGAATACTTTATATTAAGTTTACCAAGTTGCTTAGTATATATTTTATATTTTTATACATCTTTATATTCCATAATAATTTGGCAGTTTTGTGCATTTTATGTGCCTTTATGCTTTATAACAATGTGGCATAACAGCACTTTATAGTTTTTAATTGCATATGTTATGTAGGAGATGTTTATCTCCCAGATCCTAGGTGGCATTCCTAAGCAGCCTGGGGCGGTGATAACAGTGGTAGCCATTCTCGCCTTTGTTCTAGAGAGGTAATGCAGCACGGTGACGGAGCACAGCACTCTGGAATCAGACTGCCTGGGTTTAATCCTGCCTCTACTATGTACTAACGGAACTTTGGGCAGGTCAGTTGACTTCTCTGTGACTCTTTATTATGGCCTCTTTATTGGTAAAATAGAAATGGTCTTAGTTGCTAACTCAAGAACAAGTTGGCACCTTGTGCGAACGCAGCGTGACTAGTATTGCTAGATGGTAAAGGTCACATAGCAGCTCTTAGGCATCAGGGCACAAATGTCGCAGTTAAGTGCCTTGCCCAGGATCACATGGGAATCTGGCCAACTTTCCCAACCCAGGGAGTTGGACTAGAAGATCTCTGAGGCCCCATTCAAAGAATCATGCGCCTCAGAAGATTGGGAATAGACTGTAAACAGATATACAAAGTCACAGTCATGCTTTGATTCCATCAGCTTCAAAAAGATCTAAGTAGGGCGATGACATTGCTTGATCTAACTACAAAATGGTCAAGTCCTCGCAGCAATCCTAGGAGATTGGTGCTGTTGTTATCCCCATTTTACAGATGAGGAAAGTGAGGCACATAGAGGTTACTAAGTGACACTAGTAGCGAGCAGCAGAGCCAGCTCCAGACCTGGCCATTCTGTCTCCAGAGTCTACTGTGTTTAACCACCTCACTGTGCCCTCCCTGACAGCTTTCCCATGGTGACATGGATTGAAACGTTGGGTGAGATGAAAGGCTGGATGGAAATCTATGGGTGGCAAAGTGCTTAATTCTTCATTATATACTTGGCCATCTGCATTCATTTATCAGTCTCGATTGGTGTGGCCTATGTTCTATGTTCTGTGTTCCAAGCACAGGGCTGGGGACATGGGCATTCAAGAACCAGCACAGTCACATTGTATGTTTTTCATGCACTTAATGTATGGCTGCCTTGCACACCTGCCTTTGAGGCTCTGCTGTGTTCTTCCTTCTGCCCGGAAGGTGCTCTGTTCACATCTCATTTTGGAGAATGCCTACTCCTCCTTTGAGGTCCTGTTCACATCACCTCCTCTGGGAAGCCCTCTTTGGTTTCCCCAGGCAGAATCACTCTATCCTTTATGAGCCCTCAGGTTTTACACTTCCCGAAGCTGTAACATTTATCAGTATGTACACAGCTCACTGTGGTAGCACATGTCCTTCTACTTCATAACCTTTAAGTAACGAACGGCCCGAGGGCAGAAACTGAGTTTTATTCAACTTCAAACCTGCTGTGCCCAAGATAAAATTGGCTCATGGCAGAGGTTTGATGAGCACGAGCTGACCAATTAAATTAATAAAAGACCCTTTTTCTTCAAAGAGTTTCTATGACTCAATAAGATATTTTTCTCCAGAAAGTGTGGTTTTCAGGCCAGAGGGTGACTTTCCTACCATGTCCATTGCAAACAGCTCTGTAAGATTTTGGTTTCCTGGAATTTTTCCTACATTTACCTTATAATTGCATCCCAAATGTTTCCTATTTGTTTGACACCTCATAATTTCCTTCCTTCTTCCTCACCTAATAGTTGCAGGCTGTTTCCACTTCATCCCAGCTTGTCAGAAAGTTCTGACCTCGATTGACATCCCCTCATTAGGTAGGCCCTGTGGTCAGCAAGTTCTGGTTTGGAGACAGTTTCCTGAAATTGCAGCATAGACCCAGTCGTGGACTTTGGACTCTACCATTCATTTCCTGGGTGAACCTATTACCTCACTTGGCTAAACCTTGGTTTCCTCCCCTGTAAAATGAGATCACCCACCCCTTCCTGTGTCGGATATTGTAAGGGTTCAACAAGTTGTAACTATGTGGAGTACTAGCACATATTAGGCACTCAGTAAATGCTCCAGTACCTTTCCTTTTCCCTGTGCAGACAAGATCTGCTTTTTGCCATGATGCAATGCATTACCCATAAAACAGGGAGGGAAATACATACTGTGCACGGTTACAAGGAGTAAAATAGCTAGAAGCTACTCTGTTATTGCTAGATGCATCCCCATTTGGCCCTCTCCCTTGACACCATGTAGTTAAGCAGAAACCCACAGCGTAGATCCTATTTCCCCGTGGCTCAAACCACATTGTACGGGACCTACTTGTAACACATAAGCATGGGAATGAGCAAGTGCTGCGGGAATAAGTGTGGAGAGGGTGTGATGAGCTTGGGGAGGTGGGCGGGCTGGGCTTTGGGAGGCTGGGACTAACAGAGAGAGAAGGGGAGATGGCTAAATCATGCCTTTCTCCTCAGACCTCCAGACTGAGAGAGGAGACAGGGATAAGAGGGACTCAGGACTCGGCCTGCCTGGAAGAAGTCAAGACAGGGCAACAGATAAGACTTTTGAGTCAGAAAACCATGGTTGAGTCTTGGCAGTGTCATTAACGAGCCGGTTAGCCTTGGACAGACCAGCTCATACAGTATCAGAGTTCTGCATGAAGATTGCACGAGGTAACCTGTGTGCACACACGGTTTAAACTACAACATGGTGTTCCATTGGGAAGGATTTATTTCATCATCTTATAGCCTGTTTTCAGCCTCCAAGTCCCTGGGTCCCCTGCCAGCCCACGTTGCTGAGAATCCCTTCAGACACCATCTCAAACGCTTTGCCCAAGCCCTAAACTCTAGGAGGCTTTGGTAAGAAGATTGGCAACTAGGGAAGTCGCCGTCCTCATCCGGGAGAGTTTGACCGTTAGTCACCCTTCCCGTTCCCAAAGGACAGAGGGGAGAGGAGTAATAGAAGAAATAGTAAGTGACACAATTATTCTCTTTGCATCTTTGCCCCAAAGGCTGACCATCGAGGTTTTTCTAATTGGACGTGGGCTCTGGATAATGGGGTCACGAGTAAGTGAAATTGTATTTGAACATCCACGTGTGCTGCTTCCTCCAGGACCCCGGACCCACGCCCAGGCATTCATTCCTGCGCTGCCATCCCAGAGAGGTCTCCCCGGAAAACTGGCATTCCTTCCCATCCAAGTGTCAACAGAACCCTGGTCCAAGAATTTATTCTTCTGCCCCTCTGGTGGGCATTAGCCAGTGTCAAATAATTCATCCCAACTGATGTTCACAGTGTCTGAAAGTAGTTTTTTCTGTCCCCCAAACCTCGAAATAAGAGTAGACACTCAATAAATGAAATCCATAATTATGTGCTACACACTTTACAAATTTTTCTCTGATTCTCACAACAATGCCACAAGGGAGGCACCTTGCACCCCATTTCACACATGAGAAGTGCCCTTGGACATCAGTGGTGGCGGAACCCAGGCTAGGACTGGAGGCTGTCATCACAGCTCAGCAAGTACTTTTTGAGTGTCCACCATGTAAGGAGACACTTGATAGGCAGTGGGGACATAAGGAAGAACAAAATAGGTTTCGTCATCGCCTGTGCGGAGCTCAGAGCTTGGAAGTGAGAACGGAGTCATCAGACTTACACCCCTGCTTTCCTATGAAGGGGAAAGAGCCGTTTTTTTCTTTTTTTTTTTTTTCTTTTTTTTGGGGGGCACGGGGGTAGTTCCCTGGCTGGGAATTGAACCCAGACCACGGCGTTGAGAGCACCAAAGCCAAGCCACTGCACCACCAGGGAATCCCAAAATAACCATTTCTAAGGTAACAGAGACAGGGAATTTAACCTGGTTTGGGTGGGTGAGGAGAGTCACCAAAAATATTCCCAGAGGAAGTTACATATAAATGACTCTTAAAAGGATGGGTAGGAGTAAGCAAAGAGGCAGGGGAAGGTTAGCGGAGAGAATGTTCCAGGCAGAGGGAGCAGAGAGGGGTATGTTTAAGGCAAAGGAGGGAGTAACAGGAGAAGAACCAGGAGAGGAAGTCCTGGATATCGGGGATCAGGCAGGGCTGTTCGGGAGCTCAGACTTTCTCCTGAGGGCCCTGAGAGGCCTCTGAAGCTCTTCCATGAGGAAAGACATGCACAGACCGTGTCCCCCACCTTGCTATCTGTCCCCCATCCATCCTCCCCATGGCAGCCTGAGTGGGTGCAGGGCAGGGCAGATGGCCTGAGGGATCCCGGCGAGGCAGCTGGGCTCGGGGGGCCCCTCGCAAGCCCCAGCCCTGCGTGGGCGCCGGGCTGGGGTGGGGGTGGGGGGGGCGGGGTGTTATGAAGATGAAGGATGACGATAAGGAGACGGGCCCTGAGGGACGAAGAAGCAGGGCTGGTGGTTTGAGTTAGGTTGTTTGCCAACGCGTCCGTATTTCTTGACTTGCGCCTTCCTTTATTTTCCCAATCGCACGCGTGAAGATAGAAACTAAAGTATTCTCTTTTAAAAGTTTATAGGGGATCATAACCCGGTTTTACACATGGGCAAAGGCCGACTCCCGGTGGGTTTTCTGTATTTTCATATCGCCGTAATTCAAACAATGTGATGAATCAACTCCCTGTGACTGCTGAAGCTGGGCTCAGGGGGGCTGGGTTTTACGGGGACTTGGTGGAGCTGTGCCCTGGGGCTGGGTGGCAGTCCTTGGGGGGAAAAGGTATTTTCTGGCCAGATGGAGGAGGGAACTGATGTTGACTGGGTGTTCTCAGTGTTCCCTGTGTGCCGGGTCCTTTTCCCCACAGGAGGGCAACGAGAAGCTTGTCCCACGTGTGAGGAAAGCTGGGGGGCTAGTTGACCTGCCCATGGACACCCAGCTGCTAAGGGATGGGACCTGGCTAATTCCAAAGTCGGTGTCCTTCCCCCGACAGTACGACAGTACGGCCTCCTGGGAACAAGGAACACTCCCCAGTGGGACAGTTTCTCTGTCTCTCCAGCTGTGCCAGACTTTGTTTAATGTGAGCAGGCTCCTCCCTGTGCCTTGGCCATCCCTTCCCAGGTGCGAAAGACAGGAAGTGAGGGGGTGTTCTCCTTGGAAGACCCCCAAACCTTCCCAAGTCAGCACGTAGAGCCTCTGGCTGCTAGTCCTCAGTCAAGGTCCAGTGTTCATCCCCCACCGTTCACTCCAGGGAGATGATTGAACCAACGAACAAAGGAATTCTGGGCGTCACCTAAGGGCTCTTACAAATCTGAGCAGGTAACAGGGAATATTCAGATGAAACTCTAAAACCCACTAAAGGACTCGCTCTGCCCTCTCTAGAGTAAGTCAGCATTACTTGCCCATTTTAGAGATGAAAAAACTGAGATATGGAAAATTTGAGTAAATTGCCCAAGATCTGAGTAACCCAGTCAGGCTGTGAACCTAGGTTTCAAATATAAACCTAGCCAGCATGGTCTTCAGCAACAGCAGGTGCTCAAAGTATGTTTGTGTGCTTGCTCCCAGCTCCCCACTTGACCCCTGTCCCTCATTTGGAAAGGGGACAGCCATGGGCATTTCCCAGAGCGAAAGCAGCTGCTCCCTGTGTATCTGTGCCTGCATCCCTAAGCTGTGCTGTAAGTGGGCCCTTTAAGGAATTAACAAGCTCACATATGGTGCAGGGTAGACTGGGAGCCTGGACTAAGGAGTCGTAAAAGAGTTTTAAGAGAACTTTATGGGAGTGAGCCCTCCGGCAGGGCAAGCAGTGGGGTAGAGGGTGGGGTTGAGAGCAGAGCAGCCCCGAGAGGTGGGAAGTCAGTTCTGACGGAGGAGGAGCTGCTCTGCAAAGACCACATCCTCCACGGGAAGCTGCTGGGGCTCTGATTCTAATTCACCGTAAGACAGAGGGCCTGTTGCTTCCCTTATGACATTTGTCTGCGCGCTAAAGAATCTGCATGTAAGGAAGGGCTGTGAAAATGAAAACAAGAAAGTGAACCAGGAGGGGAAGAACGAAGAAAGGACTGGTTCAGAGAGCCGAGGTCCACAGGAGATCATCACATCCCTCCCTCCACCCTGGGCCCTGTGATCAGAGTACAAACGTGTGTCCTCATGCTCCAAGCTGACCACGCACATGCAATGGTTGTGCATAGGCTATTCCTGCTAATAGGAATGTTCTTACCTCTCATCTCTGCCTGAAAGGGTCATAATCCATTATTCAGTTCTCAGGCCACATCGCCTCCTCCGTGAAGTCTTCCTTGATTCTCTCTTACCTCCCCCCACCCTCAGTCATAGGCACTCACACCTCTGAGTATTTACATCATTGTATAAACCCCAAGGACAGCATTTGTGTTTTTATTACAGTAGAACTAGTAGTGTAAAGCTGCTATTTAAGGAGCCCTTATTTTTTGGCCAGACGTGGTGTTACAGTCTTTTCACAGGTTATATCATTAAAATTTCATTCCCATGCCATAAATGAGATATTATTTTCACAACTTTAAAAATGAGAAAATGAAACCCCCAAGGAAGTCGAGGAATCCTCCTACTGTGTAACACTGGGCAGGGGGCAGCGCCTGTGTTAGGAGCAGGATCTGATTCTGATCTACTTCCAGACGACTCACTGTGAGCAAAGAAGTGAGAAGAAGCGAATGACTGAAATAATGAATGAATGTGATCAGTGAGCAAAAGTGGCTCAAGTGTGAAGTGTGACTTTGAATGAGCATTTTATTTCGCGGCAACTATTCCAGAGGACCTCCTCCCGGGAGTGAAAGCGGCCTAGAGTCTCACGAAAACTAACCATGGGGAAATGAAGTCCCCCACCCCCGGGCGGGCCAGGGGCTGGCCGGGGTCACAGAGCGGCCTTTGGCACATGCGCAGCAGTATTTCCCAACCTTTTCCAAACCCTCCTACCCACAGCTCTGCATCGCTGATGGGCCTATTTTTTTCCCCTGCAACAGAAGCCTCTCTGTGCCCGTCCTTAGAGACAGAAGAAACACCAAACTTCTCTTTCTCAGTTGCATTCTCCCAATTAAGCAAAGAAGCCAACCGAAGACCCCTTGAGTCAAGCTAATTGCGTCTTAGCAGGCTCTGTGCTGCCAGTTTCAGCCTAGAGTCAGATTTTATAGGCTCCTGAGCCCCACACCCCAGGTTTATGGTGGAAACCCTGACAAAGCTGCACTGATAAGGCTGCAGAGGACCCATGAGACCAGAAAACCTAGTAATTTTCCAGAGTTTAAACCCAACCTCCACTACAAGGAGCCTTCACCCATCAAAACTCTTAAATGTCAGCCAAGAAGACCCTGGCAGAGAGCTGTTGGTTTCCACTTTCACTCTGGAAATTCAGTATGATACCTTGCTGAGATTTTTTATGTTTCTCCTTCAGCATCACCTGGTATGCAATTAGTTTTCCCATTCTTTAAACTCCCAATCATTCATTCATTTGTTCATTCATTCATCATGTTCTGCGCTCCCATTGCCGGGCTTGTGCTGGGCCCTACAGAGAAGTACTGCTTGGGTAATTAATTTGAAACTCTATTCTGTTAGGGTTCAGTTTGTGCACTGCACAGTTATAGTGGGCACCCTTCACATGGGCTAGGTTCACATTGAGTACCCTCGCGTAGATAATCATGGACTAGGAAAGAATAAAAATAAAAGGGAAAATGAAAATACCATATATTCGGTCTATTGTACAAGGAAGAACATTTAACATAAACAAGGCAGCTAGGTTTTATAACAATTCCTCAGCTCTTAGAGCAACTTTTCCTTTTCCTAAAACAGAAAAAGAAAAATCAACATATTTTCAGTTTAAAAATAGAATTTTTCAACCTTGGTAATACTGACATTTTTGGCTAGGTAATCCTTTGTTGTGTGAGGCTGTCCTGGTCATTGCAGAATATTTAGCAGCATAGCCAGTCTCTACCCACAAGATGCCAACAGAGACTTCCTCCTCACTATTGTGACAACCAAAAATGTCCCCAGATATCACCGAATGCCAGGTGTGGGGGAGGGAGGAAAGGGGACAAATTGCCCCCAGTTGAGAGCCACTGGTTCAAAATAACCTCTTTTTCTCCCCATTTCCTCCCTGTGACTTCCATTGTCCTCTAAATGAAGTCCAGGAAATGTAGACTTTCATTCAAGACCATCAGAATCTGATTCCTGCTTTCCTGTCCCATCACGCGTCCTTCCGCCACGCACTCATTCCTGCCCCAAACCCACCCTGGTTTACTTTCTGTGCCTTCAAGGCTCCGCTTGGATCCCCTAATTTGTGAAGCCAGTGTTGACTCATCCCCTCCTCCTGAGCTGGTGAATTGGCCCTATTACAACACTTAAATTTGTGAGAATATCAGCTCTAATGAAAATACTGGTTTATATGTTTGTGAGCTACTGGGGCCAGTAACTATTCATATGTATTCCCAGCACTTAAAAGTCATGGCTCAGAGAGATTTATTTATCAATTGCTCTATCATATTCAAGTTTAATGAAGAATTCAAAAGTAAAATAAAGAAAACCCACACCCTCCCCCAGCCCACCCTGCAGGATGACTTGGAACTTTTGTCCAGAGAGTCAGTGCTCCCAACTCCATTGCCAACCAGCTGTCCAACATTAGTCAAGTCAATTCATCTCTCTGGTCTGCCTCAGTTTCCTTATATGTAAAACAGAAGTCTCTCACAGTTATATGGAGGCACAAATGAGTCATTACATGACAGCTCTTAGTCAACTGTCATTCACTCTATGAATTTGAAGTTATTGTTATTACTAAGTAATAAGCTCCATGAAGACATAAATGTTAAACTGAAATAAGTGTACTTATAGGATCCCTCCTTTCTTACATGGAGGCTTGACCATATCCTAAATGTGAAGAACATTTTGTTTGTTTAGGGTTTATTTTTCTCCCTCCTAAAAAACAAGTCTTTTCATTTGATAAGTTCTACCCTACCTAGAATTTTATTATTTCAATTCAGGAATATTTTATTTCTTCCTGAATGAGATTCAAAGATTCCCTTTTATTTCCTTAAAGCAGACCACACCTATATCTGTAGGACCTTTTTCTAATACACATGCACCATGTAGAATCTTGAATTTTAAAAATTGTATGGAGTGGTAATAATTAGTATATGTGGAAAACTTTTGAAGAGGCACTACTTCTAAAATGTATTCATTTCAAAGACAAAAAATAATTGCATTAGGTTTAAAGAAATGGAGTTGACAGAAATGTTTTAAAATGTTAGCACTGTTGTGTGTTGAATTGTGTCCTACAAAAAGCTCCTAACGACCCTCTTTATCTATGAGTGTGACCTTATTTGGAAATAGGATCTTTACAGATACACTCAAGTTCAGATGAGGTCATAATGGATTAAGGGTGGGCCCTGATCTCATATGACGGGTGTCCTCATAAGAAGAGAAGAGAATCAGACACAAGAGGGAACACCATGTGAAGACAGAGGCAAACATGACAGCTACAAGCCAAGGAATATCAAGGACCCCTGGCAACCACCAGAAGCTAGGAGAGAGGCATGGAACAGATCGACAGAACCTATAGAAGAAACCAACCATGCCAAAAGCTGGACTACAGGCTTCTAACCTCCACAGCTAGGAAAGAACAAATTTCTGTCGGTTTAAGCCACCAAGCTTGTGGCGCTCCTTAGGGCAGTCCTGGGAAACTAACACAAGCATCTTAGTCAAAGTCATGAAACTGTTTTCTTACATGAATCCGCCTTTACCCCCAGTCTGATGCTGCTCTCTCATAATAACATGGAGATACCCAAATAGAGAATAACAGTGGAATGTGAGCTCCACCCTTTTGGAGGAGAAGTATTAGAAGGGTAGGGACAACTTTTGATACAAACTCTGTCTTCAGCACTCACTACTGTGAGAACAGCAAGCAAACCCTCTATGAATACAGGCTACTCTGAACTAAACTAAAGCCCCGATGAGATCGCAGAGGCCTAGGCTGAGGTTGGGCGGGGAGAATAATTATTTTCCTGAAGTTACAGGGAAGCAAAGGTCAAAATATAGAGGCCTGTCCAGAAAAAAATCCAGCCATAAATGCCTCTTATTTTTCATATTACATGGCTGGATACTTTCCAGACAGCCCTCATATGTCCTGAAGGAGAGTTCTGAAACCTAGTCTAGAGCATATAGCCAAGCAACGGGGCTGGTGATGAGTGGTCCAGGAGCTAAAGAAGTAGGAAGGGTGAGGACAGCAGTCGGAACCTACGAACCAGAAGTTTCTTGGGTTATCACATAGACAAGGTGTCCCCATCTGGACTCCGTAGAGGGGTACACATCTAGGAAGTAGAGTGGCAATTACTTAGTCTTTTGGCTGTTCAATAGCCAATCCCATTTCCTATAATATTTGGGAGGAATCTCCCCTTGTACATACATACTGCTGGTGGACACAGTGCCCTGCTTTGTACTACCACAGTCATGTAACCTAGGGCTACCTGAAGGGCTCAAGAGCAAACAATACAAAGCAGAAGGAATAATTGGACTCGTTCCCAATCGGCACAGTCTGATCCTATGGGGGGGGGGGGGGGGGAGGTGTCACAGTGACAGGGAGGGAAGTAGGCACAACTCCCATCTCCGCAGACTTGTGTCTTCATGCAGAGGCATTGCAGTTAGGGCAGTACTGGGGTTTCTTCCTTCTCTCCTCACTGATTTTTCTCCATGAGAGGAGAAAGAGGTACCCCCTGCTATGAGATTGTGTAATTGGGTAGACTATGAAAAGGAATTAAACATGCTCAATGAGGCTACTTCCTCCTTCTCTTTCTCTAAACCATCCTACTTTAAGGGATGCAGAGTTTTTGCTCTTCCATACCACAAGTTTAATGTGGCAAGTGGTGGCCCTAGGATAAGGCTTGTGGTGGATCTGTTGTGCCAATGACTGGGAGGGAGTCAAAATTCAGGGATGAGATATGATCAAACCCACTTGGCCTCAGATTTTAATCCACATTCTCCAGTCAGTTTTATCAACAGTAGATATGATGTTATGTGTTATAAGTGATCACTGTGTCTATCTCTGAATGGGCTTTAAACTCAAAAGGGGAAGAGTATCATTTACTGGATCCAAGGAACTCAGGGGAAATTCCAGAGACTTATGGCATCATCACTGATTGACAGTTTAAGGGCTGATTTTCATTTTGAAGAAAGAGAACTAAGCGGTATCTCCAATAAAAACTGTTGTTCTAAATTTGGTCTTTACTAATGTAAATCATTAACATCTGACACTTGGTATGCTGTAACTGAAGTATCAGAAAACACCTGGCAGAAGCAGCAGTATACTTGTTCTGTCTCAAGAAAAATTCGAACTCCTGGCCTGTGTCACAATTTAAGCCATGGAGACCTTGACCATCTTCCAATCCAGGGGGCAGAGTGTTAGTCTGCTACATTACTAGCATCTTCTTGTTAGGACAAGAACACAGGAAACAGTAAGTACTGTACATGCTTTTGGTAGGATACATGCAAGCCAGGGGGCAGGAGATAAATCTCCCAAAAATGGGAGACTGACATCTGTGAATTCCATGAGTACCAGTGCTTGAGGGCATGTTGTGGCAGCCTCCCAAAAGTCAACATTAAGCTGCTGTACCTTGTCCTTCTTACCACTTAAAAAGAAGCAGAATAATTGGTGGGCCTCTGACTTTTGGAAGCAACATACACTACTTTATACATATGCCACTTTAACTCATTTGAGGGATAAACTATCAGCTTTGAGTGGGGCACACAACAGAATAAGGCTCCCGGCCTGGTGCAGGCTATAATGCAATCGGTTCTGTGACTTATCTGTGATGACACAATGGTGGTAAATGTACCTAAAGCATCTATGCCAGATCAGAATGCTATATGGAACTTAGAGCAAGCCTCAGTACAAGACCGACAGTAAAAAGCCCTTGATGTCTAATGGCAAATCCACAATCGGATCCTGTGTGGCACTATTCAGCAAATAATTATGCTCCTATTAGAAAACATTATTTGGTTTGTATTGGGCCCTGTTGGAGATTCAATGACTTAAAATAGAACACAAAATAAACACACCTAGCTGAGCATCATGAGCAGGGTGTTACAAAATCCACCCAGCCATGAAGTGCCGTGCCCAGCAGCATCCGATCATCACATGAAAATGGCACACAGGGACCAAGTTCATAGGTTCTTAAGGCACAAGAACATGGTAAGAGTAGGGTGCTTACACTCCCTGCCATAATCCATCTTCTCCATCAACCCACACCTACAGCTCCATGGGAAGATGACTCTGATTAGTAGAACGACACAAAAGCACTGTAGCTTTTTACAGTTCCACCCAGGAACCATAGAGAAGGGAGATCTTCTAGGAAGCAAAACTTCAAGTAGTGCCTTTCTTGTTCCACTTTGCCAAGGAAGGATGGAAGAGAAGGAGGGACAGACAGCGGGGTAATGGAGATTTTATGCCCATGGGATTCAGTTGTTTTACCGGAAGCTGCTGTGTTCATAGAATAGTATTCTGGTCAGTTGAAGAATCAGTAAATGTGCCAACAGGGTGACACCTCACAAGGTGGGGCACTACCCTGCAGAAAGTGACAAATACTCTAAACAAGGGAACGATGTATGGTGATGTTGCTGCCAGAATAAAGTGTCCAGAACCAGGGGACTAAAGAAGGGTTCTCACTTCTCGTTGTCCTCTCACAGACTTTTGCTTCCCATTCCCACAACTGTGGGGCCTACTGGTTCAGTGATCTGGAGGGAAGTCATGCTTTGGGGAGGAATGCTTCTGAACTGGAATTTAATACTACAACCTCGCCGTTGCAGATGTTTTTGTGTCCCTGGGAATATAGGCCAAAAGAAGGGGCAGTCACCAAACTGGCCAGGTTGTTTGATCCTGATTGTCAAGGAAAAATAAGATTGCTAGTGACAAGAACAAAGGAGGGGTAAGAATGGAACTTAGGAACGCCCTGGGCAACACCTAAGTCTACCACATAGAGTAGTAAAAGTCCTTGGAAGACTTCTACAGCCCCACACCAAGGGCTCATATCCCTCAAAACTAAATGGTCTGAAGATGGCAGTTGCCTGACCCCTATTTTTAGGGATGCCTACCCATGGTTTTATAGCCAGCGTTCTTTGTGATCCTCAAGGCTTCCTTTACATTTGGCCCCAAAGAAACTCCTAGGGAAGAACTTCAAAGTTGCTTTTTCATTAAAAATCTCACAGCCTTGGGAAGTTCTGCCCATTCATGTGAAACCAAATGACTCATTTGGAGGTTTCCAAGGCTTCCTGGCCTTATTGGATGTTGCCCCTCCCCCCAAAGCCCTAAGAGTTCTTGCTAAATCAGCTTACTTACCCAGGTAGCTGGTCTCATCCACATCCTACTTACCCTTTGGGATTTCCCCTGGGACGTGCATCTCCAGGAAGCCTTCCTGGGCTGGTTGGGTTCACCATAGCCATTTGCCCTTACTACTAGCAAAGCACAGGTACATCTAAGAATTTGCATTTACTGCCTACAGTCTTTTGAGCCATTGTTTCCTAAGCAGGAGCAATTTTGCCATTTGGCAATGTCTGGAGGCATTCTTTATTGTCCCAGCTGTGAGGAGTGCTACTGGCATCTAGTGGGTAGAGGCCAGAGATGCTGCTAAACATCCTACAGTGCACAGGACAACTCCCCACAACAAAGAATTACAGTAGACTCTCAGTTAATGAGCACCCATGGGAGATGCCAGGTAAATGTAAGCAGACTGTTCATTAACTGGAACTCTAACAACCAGCACTCTCAAGCAACCAGTAAAATCTCAAGCAATCAGCAAAAACATTTTCCCAGTTGCTTGAGAGTGCTTGTTGCTTGAGTTCTGGTTAATGAAGAGTCTACTGTATCTGGCCTAAAATGTCAATAGCAGTTCTGGCTTCCTGGGCAAGCAACCAGTGCAGTCAACAGGGTCTGGTTCTCAGAAGGGCCTTATACTTGGTTTTGCTGTTGCCATGTTAAAATTCTCAGTAAATCTTGAATGAGGGGACTGTATTTTCATTTAGCACTAGGACATGCAAATTATGCAGGTGGTCGTGATCAATTATGTGGATGTTAAGAAATCCTTTTCTAGGTTGTGCAATAGGGATGTAGAAATGAAGATATCATTCCTGCCCAGAGTCAGAATCCAGCAGGAGAGGGCATTGCATGCTTCCTTGTCTGTATGCTGTGATAGGGGAAGCCTGGAGGAGGAAGCGCCTGAGCCAGAAGGCAAAGTCTCATTTCAGCTAACGTCTGAGGGATGAGTAGGAAATAACACCATGGGCAGGAGAAGAAGAAAGAAACAACACTGTCAAAGGCACCAGGCTCTGAGAAGGTGGGGGTGTGTCAGGGACTCTAGGCAGAGTATGAGGCCAGGGTGTGATGAGGTGAAGAAGTGAGAGATGAGACTGGAAGGCTAGAAGGAGCCAGGTCTCAATTACTTTAAGGAGCTCTTAAAGGATTTTAAGTAAGGTAGTGACATGATTAGATAAAATTTCAGAAAGACAGAAGTGGTGTGGCAAATGGATTGGAGGAATGAGACATTGGACAGAGAGACCAGTTAAGGGGCAATAGTAATAAAAGAACTGAGAAAGAACTAAATGAAGGAGGGCAGTAGCAATATAGCAGGGAGGAGAAATAAACTCAATAGATGAATTGGTAGAATAAGCTTTGCTGATCATTGAGTAGATACTACATGTAAGATGCTTGTGTTTTTTTATCTTTTTACTATCTCTTTTCATCCTGGTAACAGACTTACAACAAATGTATTTTTCTCATTTAACAGTTGAGGAATTTAAGGCTAAAGATATGAAAACTGCTTGGTCAAGGTCACATAATAGGTAAGTGGGAGAGTCAACATTTGAAGGTAGACAAGTCAATGCCAAAGTCATTGCCCTTCCGCAAAGCTGTGGAGAACCCTCTCAAGTGTACTGAGAGTGCACCACAGTGACTAGGAATATGTTCAAACTGGCCCCCAGTCAGGTGCTCTTCCTATCCCATGGTGCCAACTCTGTTCTTCAAGCCATGTGGTCCACTCTCTGGGTTACACACCAAATTTCTCACTTCCAGTGTCATAATTAATAATGGCTAAAGAAGAATGATTATAGCCAAACTTTTCAGAAAAGGTGACTTCTGAGCATTCTTGAATGAATATGAATCAACAGAGTGCTTACACTCAATTCATCCTTGTGCATTTGCACAGGGCTAACAGACCACAAGTTAGAATAGGGGGAAATGCATTCCTGGTTGAGTACCTCTCTCTTCCTGCTCTAGGCTGTGAATGCCTGAGGCATTCCAGGCACTGTGTCTCAACCATCTTTGCATCCCCCAAGACAACATGAGACAAATTAATGCCACTGTAATTCTATAGGAGGCAGTGTTGGTAATACATAAGATTTCTGACTGAATCAGACCATCTTGTGTTTGTATACAGAGTCTGCTACCAGTGGAGCAACTTGAGCAGGTTGTGTAATCTCCCCAAGTCCCTTTTCTAAATCTATTACCAGAACATAAATCTATGTTCTGTTGGTAGAACCCACTTCATTGCAGTGTGTGAGCATTAACTGAGGTCATGTAATGAGTTTAGTAACAAGCGCTTGATAAATGATCATTGTCTTGATTATAGAACTATGGTTATATGATTTCACTTCTTGTCAGTTACTACAATTATAGTCTAATAGAAATTCTAATAGGAGGAGCTCATGGAGGACTCCCAAGAAGAGGGGGTATTTGAATTAAATCTTAAAGTTCTCCAGGTAGAGGAAGAGAGGGTGTCCAAACAATAGGACAGCATGGACAAGGATATGGAGGATGAAATAGCTGAGCTGTTGGGGAAGCAGTCTATATTTTAGTATGATTGGGATTATGTGCTTTGTGGGGAAAGAAGATAGAGGAAATAGCAGAAGATAGGGCTATGGAAACAGGCAAGGGCCTTTGCACAAATCTAACCCATGTTTAAAACTCAATTCAGGATCTCTCTTCTTCAAAAGGCCTTTCATGGGCATCTTGCTCCACAGTAATCCCCGATAATCCTCTGAACCTTGATAATCCCCTGATTTTGAGCCACACAACTCAGTATCTATTTTTTTAAACTAGTATTATTCTCAAGATTATTTTATGCAATATTTTTTTCTATCCTTCTAATTCTCTTGTGTTACCTCAATAAACAACACCCAATAAATCTTTGGGAGACCTTTGTTGATTGGTTGATAACTCTTGCTTGTTCAGTCTTTTCTCTGTGCTA